>QFDD01003233.1:0-15523 GCA_006871305.1 Vachellia collinsii | reverse complement strand
AAGAAGGGATCGATGTGTAAGACAATTGATATGAATTGAATTCTTAAAATTAAAAATAAATAAAATCGTAAGTTGAGAGAAGAAAAGTCTAGCATCTTCTAAATGGAGAGAGCGTGGATGAGAAAAGCTCAGGTTGACATCGACCGGTCATGCGAAAGCGATGGGGGGGATCGCATCGCCATAAAATTAGTTCTTATCATGTGAAAGACGGAAAAAGGGAAAATTATGAAATTTACAAGGGTGGATTTCTTTAAATCCCGTCTACTGATTGTTTTTTCTTCCACGGAATAAATTCAAAAGGCTTAACAACAAATCACTGATATCACAAATGTAGGTTTTTTATAGATAAAAAATAATAATTGAACAATTTAAGAACCCGTGGGCGGGGGTGCCTGCGTACGTGGCAAACATGATAGGCATGCTCACTGTATTAAAAAAAATCATGTGGAAAAAAAAAATCAAAGAGTCTGATGAGAATAAAATAAGTAAGAAGGGAATGTTCCAATATGGATACGCATCTTTTAATAAAAGTTTAAATATTAATTTATTATACTGGAAGATATTAAACTTTTTTTTGCAATTTCGTTGCATTAACCAGGGAACAAGGCATGCAGCCCATTGGAACGTTTATTGATTCCATATGCGCTGCCACTTACCCTTCTTCTGCAACTTCTTGACAGTTCCTCCCTCTTTCGCAGTTCTTTTGTATTCCTGAAGAAAAGGATCGTATTCACAGTAGCAGTTCATCTGTTTATACTTCTTGTCATCGTAGTTTTAAAGAAATTTTGAAGTAGCGAAATTCCATAGAAGGAAGAGGAATTACAGCTATTTGTATTTGCTGTCTCCGTTCACCAAATAACCAGACGTTTGCCATCACTCTCAGGCCCTTAGTAAAAAGCTTTACAACTGTCTACCTTATAGAATAGAACATGAATGTTCATACAATTTAAAAAAGACTTTTCATTTTACTCCCAATATTAAATGATATTATACTTTACAACATTTCGTTAAAGAGTTTCTATTATTTATCTTATGTAACATCTATTGTTCTTGTAACTTTTTATATTAGTTTTTAATGTTAGTTCCTTATAAATAGATGTGTTATACACATATTTAAGAATATATAATAAAAGAAAAGAGAAGTATTTATTCTCTTCTTTAACTTTCTCTCATCATATTCTTAGTCTCTCTATCTCAATTTCTTGAGTATTCTTTATTTTCATAACACTACCCACTTTTTTCCCCGAAGTTTTAAGGTCAATGCCATTTTTTTAATGAAAGGATAATAAAATTTTTGGTTTCTCAAATTTATTCTCACTTTAATTTTAGTTTTTGAAGTTTAAAATCAATGGTTTTATTCTCTTAAAAAACAAAATAATCTATATTTTTATTATATTACAAGGGTCAATATTTAAAATAAAATGACATTTGATGATCAAAATCATTAGTTTAAAATTTGATATATTAGAACTAATTAAATGTTGTCAAACTCGATGGATCAAATTTTGTATTAACCCTTTCATAAGTTGCTAAAATGCATCGCCTGAGAGGAGAATTACACAACAATGGAAAAAGTCACCAATCTAAATTCGGTCATCAACAACCTCTTCCTTCTTAAGAGATTGTGGTTTATCCAGCAAACAAAAGTCACTGACAAGGCTGTGAGTCATGAATCCGTAATGGTAATCATTTCACCATGCACATGGTTAGTCATAGTTTGCCAAATTCTGGCCATAGGATGGATTTAAAGTTTCAACACTTATGTCACCGAATAAAAAAAAAAAAAAGTCTC
Organism: Vachellia collinsii; assembly: GCA_006871305.1. Classification (NCBI taxonomy): domain Eukaryota; kingdom Viridiplantae; phylum Streptophyta; class Magnoliopsida; order Fabales; family Fabaceae; genus Vachellia; species Vachellia collinsii. The sequence continues at coordinate 13,731 of QFDD01003233.1, read as the reverse complement.
AACACTTAATTTCCTTACCTGCTTCATTTTATTTTTACCATCTAAATTAGTTTCAGGTAGCCAAATAACACGTTGTTTCGGAAAATAACATAGACACCCTATCAAAACCATACGGACAGAGTTAATTCTCTCTTAATTACAAAGAAAAAAATACACCTCTCATTATCAACATTATGGTTTATAATTGTTGTATTGATACACTCAGTGTCAAAATATTCGGTAAAAATGATCCCTTTATTATTTTTTATAAGACAAATTAATTATGAGAATATAAAAAAACAGTTTGGTTTCTTACAAATTCGTAGGTAAAGAATTCAAGAACAAATTTATTTTTTCTCCCCGATAAAAAGCCCTTCTACCCAATACTTTTTAATGCATCATTTTAGTTATGTGTGAATAAAATTTTCATTGTATGCAAAAATTATACAAACAATACTATTTTCAATCTTTAACGTAAAACTCAATCCTCTTCTGTTTTTTAAAGATCATATAAATTAAATACATAATTTAAAAGTATTTAACTATTTGCATCATTATAAATTGTACAAATCAGTGTAAAACATTGATAAATGCAAATAATTTAAAGTAGCTGGTTACTCTGAGCATATTTGTATTAACGGCGGAAATTACTTTTTTAACATAATTTATTATCTATAACATAAATATATAAGAAGAGTTTTGTCTCAACTTATATGAATATATTTTTACAACTATATAGCAAAAAAGGCCCTTAATGCTTGTTTAAAAACCCTAGAATCATATTAAAAAAACCAGTTTTACCTAAGTTGAAATATAATCTCTCTTGTATACTCTGTGAAATTACTTAAAATAAGAGAATCGAACGCATATGTGATCTCCGGAGAAAGTCAACCAAATAAGAAAAAGGAGAACAGTCGCCTAGTTGTGAAGGAAGCTTGTTGCGGATCAAAATGCAGTGTTTACGAACTTCGCCCTCTAGATCCTTCATGATCTGATAGACTGGTACCACTGTCTCTCATCCTCCGATGATTAGTGTGGTTCAATTAATCTGTACTGGTAATGTTTGTCCGTCCTCTGATTCTCAGTATAACATAACTAGTTATGGACGGGACGGTAGATTGGAAACAAAACCGGAAATGGAGACTGGTTTCCGGCGAAAATTGGAAACACGAGTCACTCCATGAAATTTCGCCGTATCTTAAACCATCTTCGCTGTTTAGGAAGTTCAGTTTGCCTCTTCTTTCTCTCTTTATTTCTTCCCGACCCTTGTAATCTCACTTCTTAATTTCATGTAATCAAGGAAACAAGTTAAGCCGGGTTGAGCTGATATGGACACCCTCCAATCAGCGACGGTTCTATGTTTCACACCGCACCAGAAATCGATGAAAATGGTCCAAATGAGACAGCGTCGTAATCTCCTCTGCTGGAGCGGCACTTTTGTGGCGCCCAAAGGTCTGACCCGCCAACTGTTCGATGAAATACCTATTCGGGATACATTTGCTTGGAATAATCTCATTCAAACCCATCTCGCAAATGGAGATTTCAACAGTGTGCTATCAACTTACGAACAAATGTTACTCCGCGGAGTTCGTCCTGATAGACATACTCTTCCTCGCGTGGTTACTGCTACTCGTCTATCCGGAGATTTATCCATCGGTAGGCAGGTACATGGGCAAGCTCTGAAACTTGGATTCTCCTCTGACCAGTACGCTATTACCGGGTTGATTGAGATGTATGGGCATCTAGATAGTGTGGACATGGCTAAGTTGATATTCGACAAGTCTCCCCACCGTAATTTAGTGTCTTGGACGCTGCTTGCCAGATTATACATTGATAAGGGAAAACCAAGTTCGACCCTTGATTTATTCCATCAGATGGTGGACCTCAGGGTGCCTATTGATCCAGTTGCCTTAGCAACAGCAACCAGTGCCTGCGGATTGCTTAAATCTCTGCAAAAAGGAAAACTTGTGCACGAGATTGCCAAGAAATATGGATTAGAGTTCGATGTTTTAGTGAGTAATTCGCTGGTGAAAATGTATATAGATTGCGAAAGTTTAGAAAGTGCTCGGTTGGTGTTTGATCAGATGCCTTTTAAGGATGTTATATCATGGACTTTAATGGTTCGTTCTTATGTGAAGCTCGGAGGATTCAACGAAGGTCTCAAACTATTTCGACAGATGAACTTGAATGGTTTGAGACCTGATTCACTCTCAGTCGCCAGCATTCTCCCTGCTTGCGGGAGAATCGCTTCCCATAAACACGGTAAAGAAATTCATGGCTATTTGCTTAGAAACGGCATTCAATTAAACCTGAAGCTGAAGAATGCACTCATGGATATGTATGTGAAATCAGGAGCTATAGGATGTGCTTCAAATATTTTTGCTGAACTGAATGAAAAGGATGTGATTACATGGACCGTGATGATATTGGGCTATAGTCTACACGGTCAAGGAAAGCTTGGAGTTCAGTTTTTCTGCCAGATGAAGAAAAATTCAAAGGCACGTCCAGATACCACCACCTATGCTGCTGTCCTTCATGCATGTGGCACCGCACGCTTGGTTGAGGAAGGCAAGTTTTACTTCAACAGCATAAGGTCACCCACAGTGGCTCACTATGCTTTAATGGTTGCTCTGTTAGCACGAGCCGGCCTTTTTAATGAGGCGATGACCTTTATTAAGAAACACAATATTGGAAAGCATGCTGAGGTACAGAGAAAATTGCTGGAAGGGTGCCGGATTCACCGACAACACACTCTAGGTAAGCGAGTGGCTGAGCAACTTTGTGATTTGGAACCCCTAAATGCTGATAATTACGTGCTACTTCTGAACTGGTATGCTGGGCATGCAAAGTGGCACATGGTAGATAAATTAAGGGAAACGATCAGTGACATGGGTTTGAAACCCAGAAAAGCCTATTCTTGGATCGTGTTAAGGAATAAAGTTCATGTCTTTGGAACTGGGGATGTATCGCATCCAAGATCAGCGAGAATATATTCGGAATTACAGCGTTTCATGGAGGAAATGGGAATCCAAGGAGTTGAACCTATACGGGATCTCAACCTTCATGATGTAGATGAAGAGCGGGAGGGCATTCGTATTGGACACAGCGAACTATTAGCAATTTCCTTTGGGCTTGTCAGTTCACGAGCTGGACCTGTACGTGTTACAAAAAATCTCACGGTTTGTCGTGGGTGCCACGATTTTGCCAAGTTCATTTCCAAGACCACCAGAAGGGAAATCATTCTCAAGGACCCAAACATTTTTCATCATTTTAGGGATGGATTCTGTTCATGTGAGGACTTTTGGTGAACTATACTTTAAGCGTAGTCGCTTGGCCAATACTTTTTCCTGACTTGACATGTTTTATAATTCATCCAACTTTTCCTTATTCGATAATTAAAAAAATATCTTTTTTCCCCAAAAAAGGAATCAATGAGCTTTAGCAGATTGCATATGGGAGACTTATGATAGCTTGAACTAAGAATTTAACTTCTATTATTTTTTATAAAAAATTGGAGAACACTTGTCGTATCTATGCAATCTTTGGAAGTTTATTCCAACTGAAACAAATCAAGTTAATCATAGGTAATGATAAAATGATACTATGTTTTTAAAATAATATCTTTACTTGATCAAACTGATAAAATCTTTTCTTTATTTCTAATGAAAAATTTTGAAGCTGGATTAATTTGTGAGTCAATCAAATGTCAATAAACAGAGACATTAATTCATTATCAATGTAATATAAAGAATGTATAATAAGCTAATGTTGTTCATCAGCTGTAAATAATCCAATTCATTTTCTTCCATGAAGTAGTATGAGCACACAGTCCGAGAACTAGAAATGCCTGTGTTGAAGCACAGTGCAGAGTTGCAACAGTCCATGTAGCTAGCTGCATCAGCGACAACTGATTTTGACGCGAAGTTCTCTTATTTTACCGCAAACTAACCGTCTGACGGCAGTTAGGAACAACATTTTATCAATTTATATTATTCTCTTTACGGAGTTACAGTCCCGAAAAAGGGAAAGAAAGAGAAGGAAAAACCAAACCGACGAACAATTACAACAGATTAAGCATACACTCCTCTTCTGATGTGAGCCAGTCTTGTGCTCATACTCCAAAGATTATATATTAGTTATTAGAATTACTCGCACAAAATTTGGAAAAGGAGTTCCCCTTGTAGAATTTTTATCCAAATCTCAAAAGAACTTCTAGCATCTAGCTGGTTGTTTACAGGCAGAAAAGCTCCTGCTTATCATCAGCGCCGGAGATCTGAAAAGGGGGAATACCAATCGAAGGCAGAATTTCTAAAACGAGGCCGGGTATCCGTATGCAGCCAAAAAACCCGACCCAAATTTGCAGCCAAAACCTTACGCATTTTATATTTTATATTTGTAAAATATATAAGAGTATAAAATGGGGGGAAATAATAGTTAAAACTGCTAAAATTACAAGGAAAGCAAATGACCAGCGAAAGACGAAGGACGCTCCTGTTTCAAAACTTCGAAGACTCGGATAAGACCCCTTGCAGAGAACCAAGTCCACCCGCGCTCGCATACTCAGATTTGCTGGCACTTTGGATATCAGGGATTCAACTTCCGTATCCGTAAGCCTTATTTTTCTGTAAGCTAATCACTTGTGTCTGAATTTTTGTCTCGTTAGTCGGTAGTTTCCTCTTTGGTTTCTGACAAACCGTTGGATGTGGAGAAGAGAAAGTTTTGGAGGGTTCAGTATTCTGTACGTTTAGTAAATTTTGTCTCTGCGAAATACTGTGGCGCAGTTACGGTGTTGGCTCGGTTCAATTTCCCCGCTTTGAATTACAAGTAACATTCGCTTAGAGCTTTAAGCTGCATTTTTTGTCATCTTTTTGGTTTCTTATGCTCTTACGGAACTAAGTGGTGCGTCTTAACTTCTAGTCCCTCACCTCTGCTTATTTAAGTTTTTCGTGCTATCACTATGAAAAGATGTTGAGTAATAAATCTCGAGAGATTCGGATCTTTGAAGGCATTGTTCGTTGTGAACCCTAATTTCTTGCTGCAAAGGTAAAAGAGTTGGGTTCTTCCGCCGTCGAAGGATGGAAACTGAGGATGGAACAAGCAACGGGGATAACACAGAATGTTCTGAAGCGGCTCAGTGCCTGAAGAGTGAAGCTGTAAATAATGGGGTTACAGATAGAAATGATGTTAAAAAAGGGGTTCAGCGCTTTAATTGTGAAGCTGTGAATAATGGGGCGGTACTTGCAGATAGGAACGATGTTGCTCAAGGGGACTCTGGTGTAGTTGAAAGCTTTCGAACTTACAAGAGGCGTAAGCATGTAAAGTTGACTTCAGAAAGCAAAGCTCATGAAGATTGCAGAACATGCTCTGAAGTTGCAAGCCACGTAGCAGGCCAGGTTTTATTCCCCTGCTCTTCCAATTACATTGCATCGGTGAATGCCAATCTTTCTCTAGCATCGTTTTGCATAATGAATTCCCTATATGTATTTGTGCTTCTTTGCACCTGTGTATGCACTGTTTGTTTGCATCTTGAGAAATAGTTGGAGGTGTAATCTGCAAAACCTTTTTTATGATTTGCACATTAACTTGGAATAACGATTACTTGGTGTGTGATACACATGTATCTTGCTACAACCTTAAGTGGGTAAATAAAGTGTGATTATGGAGCGGTTTCAAGATTGTACACACTAAGGGGCGTGCTTGTATCTGTGAGACTGAAACTTGTAATTACCCATAGGTGTTTCTGTCATAAAGAGGAAGAAGATGTAGAGTGTGGAGAGATATTATTCTTCCCACAAGTTCTCAGGTTCTTTCTGTCTGTGATTATTGTACAGGCACTTCTTGTTGCTACTTTCTGAGGCATCTACTCTTACCATAAGATATCAGGCTCCAATTGTCTGGTCATTAACATTTACTTTTGAATCCAAGTGTTTAGTTTTTAGAAGAAACTTATCTAGTTGGTAGATCCTTAAAATATGAAAATTAAGAGATATCAAACTTTCTTGATGCTAATGCTTTATCAGAATAAAGTGAAATGCTCTTAATCTTTGATGCTACGTGGAGTCACTTTCTATATTTGAAGTCCATATTATATTTGATTCATGTCTTGGAAACCATAGGTTAATATTTATCTTTATTTGCTGAGAACATGCAAACATGAAAGGATCCTGATTCTGGAGCGTCATTTATTTGCTATCACTGATCTATGTAAAAGATAACCTTTACACCCTCCACTTTTCTGTTAAAATTCATTCTGTGCACAAGTCAAGTTAGTTCAACTAAGGATCTGTGTACTTCAGTGTTCAGGCACCAGGAAAAAGGATTCTGAATGTAACCATTGGGGTCGTTCATTATACTTTTGACAGCAAGAAAATAAACTTTATTTGCAGTAGGCATGACTAAGATCTGATCTTTCTGCGTACGCAATATTGCAACAAACACTTATTCTATGTTCTTATAGAGTTGAGTTGCAATGATACTTTTGCTTGGATGCATTGAGAGTGGATAATGCTGAACCTTCCATGAGAGAAGGCTATTTTGCTTGGTTTCTTCAAGGCATGCCATGATTGTTGTTGATTATTGCCAACTGCATAACATCCTGTTTAATATGAAAAAGATGCTATCAATGGGTTCACTGCATACAATCAACTTGAATCATTAGATACAATTGTGTTGGTTCTTTCTGCAAAGCGATGATTGGAATTTTCTTATTGCAGGCTGTAAAGAAGCCATGTAATGTAGCTGTAGGAAATACTTCGGATAAGCATTCACATGCACATTGGGGAAATGTTGTGCTAACGAATTTGTATCAGTCACTAGGTGATGATAAAGGTGGCATAGAAGGGTGCATGAGGGAAGCTCTCATGCGTTATCCCAAAATTAGTTGTGCCACTACTTTCAAGGTTTGGTTCTACTACAAGAACTGTATATCTTGCCTTTATGACTCCCTTCTAAATGCATTATTCTATGTTACATCTCATTTTGTTTCAGGAAACTTGTAAAATTGACAAAGTTGGACAAGATTACTGTCCACACTTTGAGCTGATGTCTCATAGATTACAGAAAGAAGTTAATGGGCATGCAAATGTCTTGCGCAATGGATCTTGCAACGCGTCAGATGGTCCCGATGCAAATGAAATGTGTCAGCGTGTACTATGTAATGTCTTAGTCTCTGAGAAATTCAGTTCGTTATGTAAGGTGCTACTAGAAAATTTCAAAGGAATGAAGCCTGAAACTGTATTTGACTTCAGTGTCATAAACTCAAGGTTGAAAGAGCAAGCTTATGAACAGTCACCTAGACTTGTTCTGACAGATATTCAACAGGTAATATTCTGCATTTGTAATTTCTTATAGATCTGCTTAATGTGATACCTTTTCTATTTTCTTCTTGACTTGTATTTCTTATTTCTATAAATGGGCTGTGTATTGTATTGTTATAATCTCACCTTTTGTTTAGAATTTTGCATTTTTCAGTTTATCTAATTCATCATCTCATCTATTAAGTAATTCTCAACTTTATCTCTGTTCAGTGTTCACCCCTCCAACTGACCTGCTTCTTATAAATGGATATTTTCCTTTAGTTTTTGGCTATTAATCTTGGAAAAAAATGAATTATGTATGCCTGTACATCCTCAAAGTTATAAAGTCAAACAGTTTATTGTGTAACTGCCACATTGAGAACTCTGCTTTGCAACACTTTCAGTGGCTTTTTCTTTTTAATTAGTTTATCCTTATTATTCAACTTTGTTAAATTCCCGAACTAATGCATTCATGGCTCATGCTATATGTTCTTTTTTCTTTTCAATAGTAGCATCTTAGAATGGACAAAAGTACTATCTCCATCCCTTAAGGTTGGGAGGGTTCTACTACTTTGTCATTGAGGGGTGCAAATTGAAAGTTAGATGTGAAGTGGGCAGGCAGTAATTTATTTTTAATTTTCTTAAAAGCGAAATTAGAGATGTCTTAAAATCCAAATTGGGGGGGGGGCATTTACTGGCTTACTCTATCTAGATGGAAAATGTTGAAGTCAACAATCATCTTAATTGGCTTCTATGCCAGCCAAAAGTGAGGGTTACGCCATGCCTTTTGCCTGTTCTCTGTTATTTTACTGTTCCTCTGTAATTTGCCCATCTTGGTCACCATCTTAGTAATAGTACCTTAGTTCTCTGAGGATTCAATCATAATCTGGGTTGAATAGGATGACCTGGTGTGGACAATGACAGCTCCATTGCTTAGGTTTTTCTGGCGAGATGCTAACCTTAAAATATGAATGGAGAAGCAAAGCATCGTTCTTAAAATAATGTTTCTTTAATGAAAAAACCTTCCCCCCTCCATCTTTGAGCACTGGCTAAAACTTAAGAGAAAAACTTGTATTTTCTTTTTCTAGAATTTGTTTGGCATGCTCAATTGTTCAACAATAAAATAAAGCTTAGTAGGTAGCTGATTAATAATATTTTCTGATAATGATTTGGAAAAAAATTTGAGAAATCAATACCTTTTTAGAAAGATACCTTACTCTGTTAGGTTTGTTCACTGTTGTAGATATATCAATTTTTCCGCCTTTTTCTTCCCCAATTTGTTATTAACTATATAAACTGTTTGAGTTGAACCAGTCATTTTATTGTGTCTTGCTGCAATGAGAACTTATAATATAATTGAAGAATATATAACTAGTTATTTTATAAATATAACATGGGATCTCTTAGCTTGCTCCGTTATATCAGTTTCTAGCTTGAACATATAATTGAAGAATTTGATTGCTGGTTATTATTTAATACGACTTAAAGTTACGGATATTTTAAGGTTTGGAGAAAACTTCAAGACACTGGTAATGAGATTGTTTCTCTTGCCAAGGGCCTTTCAAACATGTCAAGTTTCTACTATGAGCAGGTAAAGAAAATCCTCATACTTCTAAAACACTCAAGTTTCATAATATGTTCTTTTCTTCTTGTAAACCACTAAACCATATTTTTCCTTATCTCTTCAGGCTGGAGTTTCAGTGCCTAGCACATTCAAAGACGGAAAGCCAGAGGTAAGAGTTTTTATCTATTGGTGTTTCATGAGATGATTGTACAGATACAGGAACAGATTTAAAACAATTCTTTATTCTGATGGATTTTTCTCTTGGGTGTCGTATTGTATGAAGATGGAAAGAGATTCCCATTCAGTCCTTTTTTTTTTGTAGTTTATAATTATCAAATTACTTAGCAATGTTTATTCTTTCTTACTTTCTCTAAATAGAGTTACTGGAATAATTTTTCATCTGTGGACTTTTCTCCCATTTTATTTACCTGTCCGTTCTTTTTCATTATGCATGTCAAATGAGTCCTCAGATCACAACTATAGCAGCTGTTGGTGTTTTGGTCTGTATAATAGCAAAAATGTTTCACTTACTTCCCAACCGTATCATCCTTGAGCCACTATCTATTGCTTTTTACCCAATTTATTTCTTGTGCAAATCATTGTGACTGTCAACTGTAGTTACTACATGAACAGAAAAATTGATTGCCCACATTCACCTAACTGTGCACGCATGCATTTCTATTAGCAAGCCTTGTAGTTGTCTGTTTGAGAGAAAAGGAGATGAAGAGTTTAGATTTTGTTTTGCCTTTGTCAGCCAAGATTTTTTCTGGAATCAGACCACCAAGGCGGGTTTCGTTCTGGATTTTTCTATGTCATGAAGTTGTTTCTGTTATCTTTCTAGGTTTGCAGATTTTGTCATTAATGATGCATATGATATATTCATACTGTAAAAGCTATTCCCTTTTATCCTGTTGTTCTTTCAGTACCAAATGCACTTATTTCATATGATGGGTTTTCACGAGAGGATTTCTAAGATGGTGTTTGAGATTTATTTTGATCTTCTTGTGTCAAGCAGTTCCATAACCAGGAATGTGATCCTCACATGAAACCGGAGCAGACAGAAGACTGTGGCATGTATAAGATTTGCACTTGCAGGCATTGTGGAAACAAATCAGACGGGAAAGATTGTTTGGTTTGTGATTCATGTGAGGAGATGTTCCATATCTCCTGTATTGAGCCTCCTGTTAAAGAGATACCCTATAAGAGCTGGTACTGTGCCAAATGCATTGCTAGTGGAGTTGGGTCCCCACATGAAAATTGCGTGGTATGTGAAAGGTTGAATGACTCAAAGGCCCTGAACTTTGATGAAAGTTTCCATGTAAATGAGGAAACAATTGATGAATTGGAAGAGAATTCAAATTGCACCTGTGATGGGGCTCAAGCATCTAGAAGGGGGGAAATTGACATGATCTGCAAAGTTTGTAAAAATGAAGTGGATGGTGAAAGCATGAAAATCTGTAGTCACTCTGCCTGCAATGATAAGTACTATCATGTAAGGTGTTTGACTGGTAAGCAGTTGACATCATATGGTCCCTGTTGGTACTGTCCTTCTTGCTTATGCCAAGTCTGTCTCACTGATAAAGATGATAGTCAGATTGTTCTCTGTGATGGCTGTGATGATGGATACCACATATATTGCATGAAACCTCCCCGAACCTCTATTCCCAAAGGAAGATGGTTCTGCAGAAAATGTGATGCAGGGTTACAAGTAATACGACGTGCGAAAAGGTTTTATGAGAGTAAAAAGCAGAGAAAAACAAGTGAAGATGGTTCAAAACCAAGCGATAGATTTGAAAAAAATTGGAGCGATAAACATGGACGAGATTTGGATAAAGGTGGAGGAATGGACATGCTTTTAACTGCAGCCAATACTTTGCATTTGGAAGAGGACTTGGACTTGGCTGCAATCCGGACGTAGAAAAAGTTGAGCTTCCTAGTTATTTTTAGTAATGGCTTTAATTTCTTTCAGGTTCTCGCTAGTACAGTGATGTCCAATTATTTCACACTGCATTGTTTGGATGACTGATGTTTTGGTAGGTTGTATAACTGTTGTAGATTTTGCTGACTTCAGTGTACATGACATGGAAAGACAGGGCAATAGAGGGACTTTCAAAAGCAGCTAGTATCATCAGAAACTATGATGAGCGAAGTCTGAGTAAACGGAGGAGTTACAAATTTACAGATGTGATTGTTATTAAATGGCTGCTTGGTTTGTTCCATGTGGATTATACCATTTCGGGTTGGGATGTTCCTTAGATCTGTAAAATCTAAATTCCTGTTGAATTTGTAATCAAAAGGAATGATTTTTTAACGGTTGCTTTGGACCTCAGGATTAACATTTTAACGCATACCTGATTCTCAGTTCCTGCTGTTTACAGTATGTGAAATGCTTCTTGAACTTTCCTCTGCAGTCCAGCGCTCAAGGACTGTTGCCCCAAAAAAAATTTTCCAACAGGACAGCCCAAACCTGGTATTGGTCGTGGCCTGATCAGACGGACACTAAGCCGCACTCGGGTAAGGCCATAGGCTGGAAAAGGTAGCCCATGGTGTTTTGGATCAGCCTTCTATCTAGGTGATACCCGACCTAGTATGAGTCATCCTTTTGTCTTTGGTCATTACAATTTTATTACTGGATCATTTTTCTCCACATATGGATGAACGAAAAAGTGAAGATGCGATTTTATTTTAATTTGAAGATAGATAATGAATGGCGTTGAGCGAAAAGATTAAAAAATGAACAAAAGGCGGGTTCTAATTGTTAATTTGAAAAATTAAAAATTAGCCGTAGACGTAGTAGTATATTACGTGACTTCATCCACACCATTATGAAAATATAGTTATTCTTTTAAGCCCCTGAAAAATAAATTTAATACAAGAAATCAAATCAAAATAAAGGAAAGGCTAACAGGGACTACGCCTTAAAATTGCTTGTAACTTGACAAATTGCTGTCAAACACTAGAGTTATCACTCAGAAGCAAACAAACAGCAATACATGCGAAATTTTTATTCCCCCTCCCCCAAAAAAAAAAAAAAAACCACCACCCGAAGTGAAGGAACATGCATCAAATGGCACATAAAAACTTTGTTGAATGACATCACTCGAATCCGATTCATTGTCCGGGCATGATTGCCCTCTCACACACTTACGCTCTCTTTGGATGCAAAAAAAAAAGTTAAGAGAAAATATTATCACTCATATCGTTTGGATAAAAAAGAGAAAACAACAAGGAAGGAAAATGGATAAATAGTTGAATGAGTAAAGTATTCTCAAAATACATCATGTATAATATCAAATTAAATATGATAATAAAAAATTATATTAACATTAATATCACTAAATAATTTAAAATCAAATTATTTATTAAAGGTATGCTTTCATGTTATTATATTTCAAAACAAAATAATTCAGATAAAATTATATCATATTTTTTAAAGTTGTCATGTTTTAGTAAACAATTAAAAAATAAATTAGATATTAAAATACATCTTAAAACATATCCTTTTTAAAAAAAGAAAGTCATTATGAGAATTTTAAAAAAGTTAAATGTTAAACTTACTGACTTAAAATGAAAAAGTAATAAAGAGTACGTAGGTAGATAAAAAAAAAGAATTTTTTTCTCCATATGTAGAGAATAATAAACCCCATCTTCTCTTTGACTTTTATTTTCTTCCACTTTTCTCCCTCACATTTTCACTCCCAATTTTCTTTCCTACCTCATTTTCTATTCATCAAAACGGTAGTTTATTAAGAATCTAAAGATCTCGCAGGATTATTCTCGGCGAGATCTTTAGCTAGACGGGGCATGATGGTAAAGCATGAAGCTTTTGACGGAAAGGTTGAGCCGCAAGTGCTTTAGCAGTTTGTGATCGGCGACGGAAATTTCAATGCCACAAAAACTGGAGCAGAAGATGAGATGGGTGAGACTTGGTCCTCCCCATTCCTCGCTCAGCTTTGGTACGTCCTCCACCACCATGTCTTGGCGTGCATCCAAGGAAAGGCTCATCGTAAGTACATAACTTGGGTTTTCTTTAAGGATGTCTTCTGTCAGGTACTCATGGCGCTTCTCGATCATCGACGTTTCACCTGCTCGCTCACCCAAATTAAGCTTGATGGTCCTTAAGGTTAAGAATATGAAGTCATCGAGATCGAGTAAGTTGGGTAAAAGCTGAATATCATGTTGTCTAACAAAAACGTTGCATGCAGAAAATTGTGAGAAACACACACTCGATCTTAATTGGTATCGTCCTCACACACGCACATAAAGAATGCTTAAAGGATATGCAAAAGTTGTGTCTCATATAAAATGGTGAGTGCACGTACGGGTGAGTGAATGCTTACAAAACGCGTTGAAACTTAGCCTTGAGGTGAGGCAAGTGGTGGCTATTGGTGAGTCGGAAGTACAGGTCGGGGAAGTCACGTTGATAGATGAAAGTGGAGGGATTATTGATGCCGATGGCGAGAACGGTGGCTAAGCCATCAAGATTTGAAAGCGCCGATGGCTGTGCCCTCTCTCACATCCTTCCGACTGGCCATTTTCGATCAGATCTCGATCTCGAGCACTTGCACTTGCAGCAGAATGCATACAAGGCTGTGACACCAACGAAGTGAGTTGCTCCGCGTTTAATATAGATGTTTATATATAGCCTACTTCTGAGGTTGATTCTCCGTACTATACATTCTCTCCCTCTTCTCCATTTATCCATAATACAAGTCACTTAACATAATCATTTTATTTATGATATAAGTTACTTAGTAATTAATGTACACTTATCAATTTTACTATTGCAATTAATTATTTTTATCTCCTTCAAAATCTCATTTAATAGAAGCAAAGTTAAAAGAAATTTCAATTTAAAGCGAATTTAATAAGTTAACTAATGAAGTAATTTTT
>QFDD01003232.1:0-17431 GCA_006871305.1 Vachellia collinsii | reverse complement strand
TGCAACTCGAGTTTCATATAAAAGTTATGTTTTGAAAATCCTATAACTTGAAGTTCTATGAAGGACAACTCGAGTTTCGAAGACAAAACACGTTGTAACTCAAAACTCTCAAGGCAACTCGAGTTTTATATGAAAGTTATGATTTGAGAAGTATCAAAACTTGAAGTTTTGCATACTGGAACTCGAGTTTCGAAGAGTACTTCGCAGCGTGACTTCCAGTAACCTCTGAAAATCGAGTTTTAAGCTTTGTAACTCAAGTTTTATCAAAACTCTTATCAAAACTCGATTTACAACAAAAGTTTTGAAGATTTTTACGTTAAAAATTTCCAAGAACTCGAGTTATGAGAAAGGAAAACTCGAGTTTAGTTTCCGACAGTTGTGCAACGTTGTCAGAAAGCATTATACAGATTTCAAATTATTGTACTGTTCATGCAGCATTTATTTAATCTCTTTGCCAGATCAGAAAGGAGCTTCAACGAACAAATTCTAAGTGTTGAGTCTAACGGAAACTTGATTGACTCCAACGGCTTTTTAATTCTCCGTATCTATAAAAGGCAAAGCTGTGAAGAACGAAGAACAGAGCAGAGAGCGTGCACGGAAAACTCATTACTCTTCTATTTCTTACTCTGTTTTCATATTCTCATATTTAAGAGCTTCAGTGTTTATCATTCAATTCTCAGAGAGGAGAATATACTTGTTGTTCTTTGATATTGTAAGAGATACTCAAGGTTGGAGAATCTTGAGTGAGTTGAGACACGAGCAAAAGTGTCAGTGGGTTAGTTTGAGTTAGGAAGGGGGAGAGTCCTTCTTCGGATTGGGTGTAATCTGTTGAGATTAGTGGATTTGAAAAGCTCAGTGGATTCTGAGGACTGGACGTAGGTCAGAGAGGGCCGAACTAGGATAAACCACTTTGTCCATTTTCTTCATACTCTGTTTTACGCTTTTAACGTTGCGAAAATTTTTATCTGACCAATTCACCCCCCTCTTGGTCAAATCCGATTCTAACAATATTCAATGCCTGAAGATGAAGCCGAAGGAAATACAGTTCGTAATTTTGAGAAACCTTCCAGAAGAGTGCCACTGGACCTTTTGTGTTGCGACCATACCTTATAGGTCGCGACTTTTATGCAACTTCAGAGGCTTTGCTGACCTTTTAGGTCATGACATTTTATTTATAAGTCGCGACATTATGCTATATAAGTCGCGACCTAATAGTGTGAAAGTGCAGCTGTGCATTTTAGATTAGGTCAGCAGCTTCCATCTAACAAAAGGGAGAGTACCATGAAAATGAGCTCATTCTGGACATTTTAGAAAGAAAATCTTGAAGCCAATCTTCCTCTCTGAAGCCATCTTCCATTGTGCAGATCCCCTTCCATTCCCCCAACACTTCATCTCCATTTTCATCCCCCAAACTGTCCTAACCTTCCAATCACTCTTTTCTGCGTTTCTTCCATTCTCATCTTCATCTTCTCATGGCAGAACATAAGAGTGATTGCTCCTGCGTCCTTGGAAACATGAGAGGATAAAATCGTAGCCTCTTGGTGATGGAGAGCAAGGCTTGAGCCAGAGATTCATTGGGGAGTATTCCTAGCCTAATCTTGTCTTTGAATGTTTGTAGAAAATCTTTAGATTTAAAGACTTCTGCCCTTATGAAACTGATGTTTATAGATCTGTGAACTTATGATATGGCTATGTATGTGGATTGGTTGTTGTTCATGTTGATTGGAATTTATATATTTCAGCTTTGATCCATTTTGTTCACTTAGTTATCAATGATTATTGGTGATTAGTGTTCATCATTTAAATCTACCTCCTTTGTTTTCATTCTCTCAATCATAAGTGCTTCAGTGTTCATCATTTAAATCTTAGAAAAGAGAATATTCATATACAAATATTGATTCTGTGAGAGTTACTCAAGATTAGAGAATCTTGAGTATAAAAGACATGAGCAAAAGTGTCCGTAGGTTGTTTTGAATTAGGAAGGGGGAGAGTCTTCCTTCTATGCTGTTGTAACATTTATTGATTAGTGGATTTGAAAACCTTAGAGGATTCTGAGGACTGAACGTAGGTCAAGTGAACCGAACCAGGATAAATCTCTATGTTCATTATTCTTCACTCTCTGTTTTATTTTCAAAAGTCTACAAAAATTTAATTAGACTAATTCACCCCGTCTTGTTCAAATCCTATCCTAACATTTGGTATCAAAGAAGGTCTCTTGTATAAAGGACTTAACAGTCTCAAGAGCGATCAATGACAAGATTTGGTGAGCATGTTATCAGTGATGGGGCATCTATCACTAGACCTCCCCCATTTAACAGCCAACTCTTTTCTTTTTGGAAAATAAAGTTTCAAGGAACCCTCTGCCACTATTAGAAAGTTTAGGTTGCGATTTGAAATGTACTGAGAGCAATCCTGGAATTAGAGGTTGAAATTGTGACTTGAAATTCTTCAAGTCGCGATGTAAAAACTTAGGTTGCGACAATTTCCTAGCGACCTGATGTTCTCAGGTTGAGACCTGAAAATCTTAGGTTGAGACCTAAGGTCACAGAGTGTTGCTCTTATGAAAATTCACCAATTTTTTCAACCAAATGCTTCCCAAATGATACAACATGTTCAAATCTTTTAGGCAAATGGCTAAACACTTAGGATCAAGTTAGAAAAAAAATGCAAAATGCTATGTAAAATGAAAATGCAAAAGCATGACAAAAAATAAAGATATTTGTTTGTATTTCCGCAAAATTTGTATGCTATGCAATGTCAAAATTGTAAACAAAACCTAAAGCTCAACAAGAATCAACCCAGGTCAACAATGGTGATAATAACCAATTACTAGGGAACCAATTACTTGGCTCCCCGGCAACGGCGCCATTGATCGGATACAGTTTTGTCCCCTTTCGGTTCGATACAAAAATGATTGCACCAAATTAATGCAGTATAGTGGGCAACCAATCGTTCTTCTTGAGGAGCGGTTTATTGGTAAACCTAGTCTAAATTGATTATCAAAAACATGTTGAACTTGGGTATGAAAAGGGGGTTTTGGTTTATGGAAACTATGGTGCAATAACAAAACAATGCAAGAAGTAAATCTTTTTGGTATTTTGGTTTAACAATGAAATGGTTGAATGAAATCGAAGATATGAAGAGATAAGCCCTTGGTGATGGGAACTCGGCTGTCATCGCTCTCAAAATGATATGGAAGTTTATAACTCTCTAAGTCTAGATAAAAACCCCAAGCAATCACTTAGGTCCAATGCTTTAATTAATGAAAACTCACTTGGATCCAAGTTAATTACCACCTCTTAAACCATTGTTTAAAACCACTTAGAGTGTAATTGAATGGATGATGCAAATGCTCCAATGATTGTAAATCAACAACCAAAGAATCCAAGCACAAACCTTAACTACCAAAAATCATTAACAACTAATTACATTACATATATGTAATTCAGCATAAACACATCATCCAAACCAATTACATTGTCTAATCACAAAATCACAAATCTGTAATTAAGGTTACATGACAGTAGAAATGACTAACACAAGTTCAAAATAGATCAAGACTAAGAAAAACTCCCCTAATGAGCCCATGAACTCAAGCTTTGTTTTTCTTCACCAAGAGACTAAAAATTTTAGCCTCTCATTGCTTCCAAAACGCAGCCATCACTACATATATGTTTTGCCATGAGAGAAACTAAAAAGGGAGTGGAAAATATGGAAAAGAAGGTAGTGGAACTGGTTTGAATGGATTGGAGGCGCAGAAAATGGTTGAGAAGTGAAGAAAATGGAAGAGGGAATGGATGGGGAAGTTGGGAGGCTGAGAGAGCAGTGTTGGGAGCTCTCCTCTACAAATCTACAGAGTAGAGACATGTTTTTCGTCGTGGAGGATACCCCACATATATGTAGCAGATGAATGACCTAATTCAAAATGCGTGGTTTCAGTAATAAACCCTGAGGTTGCGACGTGGAATAGTAAGGTCGCGACCTGGAGTAACTGTGTTGCGACATGTGACAAAACTCACATCTTCTGAAAAATACATCTAGCTCGCGACCTGAACATTTAGGTTGCAACCTAATAGTGGCAGAGGGTTCCTTTGATTATCATTAGCTCTTGATGAACTTGTGGCTCCTTCTATACACCCCCATGAGTTCCATTTCCTTACTTGATGCAGACGTGAGTGGGAAGGACTTTGACATTAAAAGATACAGAGGAATGATAGGATCGTTACTCTATCTCACTACCAGCAGACCAGACATTCAATTCAGCATTGGAATGTGTGCTAGATATCAAGCTGCACCCAAAGAATCACATGCAGAAAATGTTAAGAGTATTTTCAGATATCTAGCAGGAACCATTGACCTTGGAATGTGGTATACAAAAGGTAACAATGAATATTTGATATCATATTCTGATTCTGACCATGCAGGATACAAAATGGATAGGAAAAGCATGAGTGGTCATTGTCAGTTCCTTGGAGGTTCACTGGTGTCATGGTTCAGCAAGAAGCAAACAACCGCGTCATTATCTTCAACTAAAGCTAAATACATTGATGCTGCTAGCTGTTGTGCACAAGTACTCTGATGAAGCAACAACTTCAAGATTTGGGAATGAACTTCACAGAAATTCCCATCCTCTGTGATAATACGAGTACTGTTAGCCTGGCAAAGAATCTTGTACATCACTCCCGAACAAAGCACATAGAAATTCGTCATCATTTCATTCGGGATTGTGTTCAGAAAAAGGATGTCAAAGTCATATTCATCCCAACTCACCAACAAGTGGCAGACATCTTGGTTCGAACCCAAAGGGAAAGATCCCAAGAACCCACAACCAATCTAAAATATATGCACCCCAAGAACACTAAACAAAGGTTGATGATCCACTTGAACCCTTGAACACGGAAGAACAAGGACCCTAAGTGTTGGAAGATGCCACAAGGATGATCATGCCTTGATAAGTCTGTTAGTTCAATGAAGAACCCTAGAGAGAAATCCACTCTAAAGTTTAAAAGTTGCAATCTTGCAAACTCAATTCAAAAACATAATCTGATTTAATCTGATTTCAAGAATGAGGAGTACAATATATTTATAGAGATTACATTCTGAAATCCTATCCTAAAAAAGATAAAATTCAATCTAAAATCTTAAAAGATAAATTAAAACTTTGAAACTGATAACTATCTTAAAATCTAGGGATAAGGATATTCAAAAGAATATGTTCTATCCTATTCTATCTAAATCAAATTACAAATTTCGCATAAAAGTAATAAACTAAAGATAATTAGCAATTTAGGCCCAAAATGTGATTATTTAGGCCCAAATGAGCCCTTCTATGTATAGCCCATGGTCCAAGCCCTTTAATTTGAAGCCTCCAAGCCCAAAATATGATCTACATGTCCATTTTCAGCCCAAATCACATTAATAACGTTCTTGGAGTCTTCTTTCTCATTTATTGATCCAAATGACATATGTTTTGTTAAAACCTCTTGCACAAGCCCATTTAATGATTTTTTAATCATTTTAGCACTTGGTCTTGCAATTGGTTCACTTGAAATTTTAAAAGGCCTATTTGATTTTGATGCGTCCTGTTGGATCGCATAAAAAACGTAAGGGTGTTTTTGAAAAAGATGAATTGTGAGGAGTTGGATGTGCCACTTGTCACCTTCTTATCCAAGAGAGAAAAGGAGAGTCAAAAAATATAAGAGTGTGGTATTTTTATCATTGTAAAAATGCTCTGGCAGTATATGTGGGACACACAACCTACTAATGCATTTGAAGTCAGATTTTTTCAGTCTTTAAGTCTCTATTTGCTCCTCCATTTCGTGCAGACTAAGAGGAAAGAAAGAAGAGAAATCGTGGAGATCCAAGCACAAGAGAAAGTGAAGATTCAAGAAAAAATCCCAAGGTAAAAGTTGTTTTAAGCTTGATTCTTCCATGGGATTTCATCTACGAGCCTTCCTCTCTCTCTTAATAGGTTTAGATTTCTTGTTAAGTGATCATGTGATCTATTTTGATGAGGATGAGTTGAAAGAGGAATTGAGTTTTAGAAAGGATCATTAGCAATAAGTGTTCTAAATCAACTCTATGCCCATTTCCTTGCATGTTGATGCCAAGTTTGAGTTGGTTTAAAGTTGTTATGAGATATTTGCATTGAACCCTATCCCTTGTGGCTGATTGAAATTAGGAGGCATGATTATGCATGTGGTTGTGCCATTTATTTGCTAGAAACAGGTGTAAGAAAGAAATGATGCATGCATGTAAGAGGAAATCATGCAAGAATCCATTTCCACCAATTCTTGGCAAATTTCGTGCAGCTAGATATTTAAAGGGAAAGGGGTAGAATTTTATGTATTTTAATGTTTCCATTGACTCCAGAATGCCAAGTTGTGTAGGGTAAAGGCAAAACCCCAATTTGGAAGCATTAGAAACACCATTGGCTATGTTAAGAGCTCAAAATGGTTGAGTATCATAATTGTGATGATGGGTCATGTTATGCTATGTGTAGGAGTAGCAAATTGTCAAGAAAGAAGTCATAAATTCAAGGAGAAGCCCCAAGTTCATTGGAAGAGTTAAAGTACTAAGGTAGCAACACTTCTAACTTTTACATCCATATTGCATTTGATTGATGTATATGTTGTTTGCCATGTTTATGTGTGGTTGTAGCCACTAAACATGTAGATCCTTGCATATGAGTATGCATGGTTGTAGCTATGCAATAATGCCTTGGACTTGTGCAAATATGTTAGAAGTCAGGTAGTGTTGTTCATGTCATGGCATACTAGCCTATATTCAATTAATCATGCGTGTTGATGTTTTTGTTAGAAATATTTGCTACTTGGATTTCTTTGAAATCTCATTCTTTCCAATGACAAAAAAAAGGCACAAATTCCAAGGGCAAAGGAAAGGAGGTGCAAGAGTAAGTGGAGATGGCTTGCATGGAGACGAATATTTTGCTCTTGTTGTATATGGTGTTTTGATGTATTTCTAAGTGGTTTTTTTGAAAACTATAGATAAATGTAAAGTAAACCCCTACATTAAGTCATTTTCATATTATGTGATATGATTATGTGAATTGAGGCATGAAATGCTCACGAATATGGAAATGAGCATGCAACTTGGCAATAAAAGGATCCAAAGCCCTCAATTAGGACAACATAGGATAATTTGATCAAATGGAATCCAATTGCCATGAAATTTTGCATGCAAATAGATCATTTCATGAGATTTCTGTAGAGCCCTAGTTTGCTCAATTTTGGAACTGTGCGGACAAAGTTATGACTTTCCAAAGTTCAACAGAAAACCAGACTATTTGACAGCAAAAGTTTGCCCCAGCAAAGTGCATTCTGGAGGAATTCACTGCAGTGAACTTGGTTAAAGGGAAACTCCCCTCTTCCATTGGAAAAAGTTCACCGCAGTGAAACCCCTTATTTTGGACCAAATGAACAGTGATTTTTCTAACTCCTTTCAATTTGTTTGGGCATTACTTTGGTCCAAGGAATATTTTTCCCTTATAAGGGATTAAGAAAGCTTTAATTAGAGACCTAAACCCCTTGATTTAAATTTTTCTAGAATTAGTTGTGAATTTTCAAAGTTGGGCCAAAAATTCAAGCTTTCAAAGGAATAGTAACTCAAGTGGGTATTTTGAAATCCCCCAAGATAACTAATTCTATTTCATATAATGGACTCCAAGGGTCCCATTAAGGTCTCTAATGGATAATGAAGCTAGTAAAGACAGGTGTTACAATTTGAATGTTTTGAAGATGAATTTTTCATTTGAATGAATAGTGAAAAATATCCTCTGAATATGTTGAAGAAGGTTTTTTCATTCAAATATAAAATTGGTTCATTCGACTAAATAGTGAAAAATACAACGTGATATCCTTTGACCTTATTTGAATGTGTTGAAGATGATTTTTTCATCCAAAAGAGAAAAGTGATTCATTCAAATGAATAGTTTGGTTAATCTATCTGGTTTGTCATCATTCCCTGTGCTGAATTTGTTAATACCTAATGCATAGTTGTTAACATTGAATGTTATCTCGAGAGATTATTCGAATGAGTTGAAAATAAGTTTTTCATTTGAATGAGAAAAGTAATTCATTAGAATAAATAGTTTGGTTAATCTGTCTAATTTGTTGTCATTCCCTATACTGACTTTGTCATTACCTAATGTATAGTTGTCAATGTTGATATATCAAAATTTGATTTACTATACTGAATTTGTGAATACCTAATGTATATAATGGTCTCAGTTGCAACTTTCTTTTTTATTTAAAAATGGAAAATTTGAGGTTCAATCCAGTATTGCCAAAAAATAATACACCCACAGAAAAAAAAGGATTAATCTTTTTCCCGAATGAACCATCTAATTAAACTAAGGGTCATCTATCTTAGGAGCAAAATCCAAGCACACCCACAAAAACATTTACTTTCTTATATCCAACAAATACAGTTCGTATAAATATTTCTGATCTATTAGCATCTCTGATTCCCTTAAAAAGCTGATCATGCTTCTTCAGTTTTTGGCACTAAGCATTATTTTGTTGGCTAGTTTGAGAGAAAACAAAATAAGAATACAATATAATAAAGTTCTCTAGCGCGTTGGTATTGGAATTTAGAAACACCTAAAAGGTCATGAGGCATAAATTTTTGGGTCCAACTTTGAAGTAGGCTTCACAAAGAGCTTGTGTCTAGGTTTGAGTCTGAGGGTGAGCTAACTCCTTGTGCTCTCCTCTGCCAACGCATCACATAATGCCCTGTGAGGGAAGAAGAAAAAGAGAATAAGTGAAAGAGTAAAGAGAAAGAAAAGGATAGGAATGGGAATGAGAGTTTGAGCATTTTTGAATGAAAAAGTAAAGAGATGAATGGTAATGAGAGTTTGAGCGTTTTTGAGTGATAGAGTAAAGATTTTTAAATTTTAATGATGTTTTTAGACCACATGTGAGGGGTACGGTCTTTTATATTATTCTTTTAGATCGCACCTCTTACATGAGGTCTAAAACAAATCTCTTTCAGACCATGTTCATTTATATGTGGTCTAAAAGATCTATTTTAGATCACACCTCTTACATGCGGTCTAAAATATCTATTTATATATATAAAATTTAATATGCTCAATTTTCTATAGTTGAGGATAAGGGCTGAGTGAGGGGCTACAGAGTAATAAATGGTCCAGAGAATGAATAGAAGTGTAAGAGATGCTAAGGGTTCCATTTTGCAAGCAAAGAAAACATAAGGGCAAAATGGTCATTTTGGGAAAAGCCAAGGGCATTTTGGTAATTTTGACCAAAATACCAGAAAATGATCCCGGGCACCAAAAGGTAGAGAAAAAGTCATTAATCAGTAATTGAGGCTCACTTAAGGTTAAATGGACAAAAATACCCTTCGCGGAAAATTTTGACAGTAATTAATATTTTGGCTATTTAATAAGTTTTTAGCCAAATGTTATTATTTAAATTGTCCAGAGGCCTCAGAAATGTAATGTTAAAGTGGATAAAAATATTTTATGGAGTGCCCTAATTTATAAAATTGTTCTCAGCAGAAAGTCTGAAATAGGTTGCTGGAATAGTAGTATGAAAGATTGAAAATCTCCTGATCAGGGTTTTCGGAAGAAAATTTATTGAGGGCATTCCGGAATGAGTTTTGAGGAAAGAAAAATAGCCTAACAAGATTATGAATTATGGGAATTTTGAAGGGTATGATATGGCCTTAGTGATTAGAAAATTCCCGAAAACCATTTTCAATAACTGAAAATCAAATAAAGTAAGGGTATTTTTAGAAAAGTGGAATTGTGGGAATGGGAATGAGACACTTGTCATCATCTTATTAAAGATGAAGAGAAAAGAGAAGATATTTAGCCAGACAGGAGATTTTATCAGTGTAAAGTTGCTCTGGTAGTGCAAGTGGGCCCCACAATTCATTAAAAAATCCTATGGGCAGATTTTTAAAGTTCCCTAAGCCCTCATTTCTGTCCAATTTCGTGCCAAACCAGAGGAGAAAGAGAGAAGAGCACGGTGGAGTGAAGAGGGAGCAAGGGACTAGAATTCAAGCCAAAATCTTAGGTAACTTTGGTTTAAGCTTGATTTCTTCCATAAAGATTAGTCTATAAGCCTTGCTTACCTTTTCTATCAGTTTATTCTTCTCTAAGTGGTTGTCCAGGCTGTTATGGTGATGAGGGCTGGTGAGTCAAAATGAAGAAGAGGAAGAATCACAAGCAATAAGTAGCATAAATCAACTCTATGTATGTTTTGTGACATATGGATAGTTATTTTGAGTTGATTTGAGTTTGTATTGAAAAGATGACATGAAACCCTCCCCTGTAACATCCACATTTTCAGTAACTGAAAATGAAGGTTAAACGAATAGCTACAGATGAATTAGAGTGGAAAGAAAGGGTAAATGTAAACATAGGAAGAAAATGAGGGGTAAAAATGTCATTTTCCAAAACGTAGAAAAAGTAAGGGTAACATGGTCATTTTGGAAAAGCAATGACATTTTGGTATATTTGAAAAAGTCAAAGGGTGTTTTGGTCAAAGTTTGACCAAAATATCAGAAAATTTCACAAAGTCCCAAAAGATAGAGAAAAATTCACTGATAAGTAAGGGAGTCCTGGTTTAAGTTAAAATGACAAAAATAATCTTTATGGGAATTTTAAAGGTTATCTAATATTTGGCTATTTAGTAAATAATTAGTCAAATATAATTGTTTGAAGTATCGAGAGGCCTCAAATATTTGATTTCAGAAGGTGGAAAAATAAATTGGAAATTCTAGTAATTTATAAAATTGTTTCCAAGAGGAAGTCACAAACAATTTCCTGGATCATAAAGAAAAATGCCTAGAAAAGCCCCAAATTAGGGTTTTCTTCAAAACTTAATTAAAGGCATTCTAGAAAGAAATTTGGGAAAAGAAAAATCATGGTAGTATCAGATGAATTTATGGAGTTTTAGTGACTCTAAACTAGTCAAGTGATCAGGGAACTTCCAAAAAGTATTTCCAATCCGATAAAGTGTCTTTATGAATAGTTAAAGAAACTTTATTTGCATAAAGCAAATTGTGTGGTCTTTGATAATGCCACTTGTCTTCCCTTTACTCAAAGAATAAAAGTAGACTATATATTATGATTATGTGGTAGAAATATCAGAGTAAATTTACTTTATCAGTACAGGGGACCCACAACATAGGATGATGTAAGCCTTGTGACATCACAAGTGGAGAGTCACATGGACAAATGGCAAGATCACACTCTTGATAGTGAGTCACATGGCCAGATCGCACTCTTGATGCATGAGATTTGTCCATTTGGAAAAGTGATTGAAATTAAGGGCCAAGATCAAGCCAACACATCTTGTAAATATGTGAAAGTTCAAGGGCATTTAGCAAATTGGATGCCTATAAATACCCCTTCCCCTCCCTTCAATTTTGGGCAACAGTGTTTGAAGAAGGGAAACTCTTGCAAAATAAATTCTAGAGAGAGAAAAGGAGAGAGAAAGTGAAGAAGAGAAGGAATTTCAAGAGGTAAGTGCCATAATCCAACTCTATGTTTGATTTGCAATTTGTTTGTAGTTGGATTTCGTTGGTTTGATGTTGTTTTGGAATTTTGGATTTCAAACCTTAATGGGTGCTGCTGGATGAACATGAATATGCATGTGGATAGATGATTTTATGTTAAATGATTATTAGAAAGTGGTTTAGAAGCAAGATCAAGCATGTGTATGGAAATTGAAGTTGAAAACTCACATTGTTGGAATGTTCTGTGTATATTTTGGCCAGCTGGATTTTTTGAGGAAGGAATGAGTTTTTGATGATTTTGATGCTTCCAATGGATTTAGAAAGAAAATTTGTGTAGGGTATAAGTGAGAAAACAATTTTGGAAGCGTTGGAATTTATTTTGGCAAGTTTGGAAAGTTATGACCCTAAGTTGTTAAGAAAGGGGTTTTATGAATTGTTTAGTGTTATAATGCTTTGAAAATGGCTTGTTGTTAATGCCAAAAGCATTATGAATTGTGTAGGAGTGTGAATTGCAAAGGAAAGTTGGCAAAGTGCAAGTGGGAAGCTACTAAAGTCAATTTGAAAGTCAAGTTATCAAGGTAGCAAATTCTCTAACTTTTACATTTACATTGCATTTGATTGTTGTGTATGCTGTTTGGCCATGATTGATGTGGGTTGTAGCCCTATGACATGTAAACCATTACTTGTGCATGGTTGTAGCGATGCAAAACTTGATGTGCCTTGGCCTTGTGCAATGAATGTTAATGTGAGGAAGTAAGGTTTTGTTAATGTTTTCATGGCATGTTAATGTTACATATTTATAATCATGCATGTTGATGTGTTAGTGATCGGGCCCAATTTTTTCGCCTTCTGGTTCGATACAAATGATTACTCCAAAAGTAATGTAGTACTGTGGGCAACAAATCATTCTTCTCGAGAAGCGGTCTATTGATTATCCTATGCTAAATTGGTTACTGAAAACATGTTAAACTTGGGTAAGCAAAGGGGGGGTTTTGCTTTAGTAACAAGAAATTGTAATGCAAAACAAGTGTAATCAAGAATTTTTGGTCTTTTTAACAATTCAAAGTGTACTTTGGATTAAGGGGAATATAACGAACAGACTCTCAGCGATGGGAGCTTAGCTTTCCTTGCTCCAATTTAAATACGGGAGTTTAACCCTTCTGAGTTGAATTTAGAAACCCTAAGTAATCACTTAGGTCCAATGGTTTAATTAATGCAATTGACTTGAATCCAAGCCAATAAACATTCCTTAAAACATTGTTTAGTGCCACTCAAAATGTAAAGGGATAAATGGTGCTCATGTCTTCAATGAATTGCAATCACAATCACAAAAACCAAATGAACAACTAATCACCAACAAACATTGACAACTAGGTGAACACAAGGGATCAAGTCTGAAATATATATATATTCTAATCAACATGAAAAACACCCAATCCAAAGACATAGTCCAATCATAGATTCACAAATCTGTAAATATCAACTGTATAACAGTAGAAGTCCTTAAACCTAAAGATCTCTACAAATACTCAAATACAAGATTAGACTAGGAATACTCCCCGATGAATCCCAGAGCTCAAGCCTCGCTTTCCATCACCAAGAGGCTAAGATTTTAGCCTCTCATGGTTTCAAGGACGCAGCAGCAATCACCATTATGTTTTGCCATGAGAAGATGAAGATGAGAATGGAAAAACGCAGGAAGGAGTGGTGAGGGAGGTGAGGACAGTTGGGGAGGTGAAGATGGAGATGGAGTGTTGGAAAAATGGAGGAAGGTATGCACAGTTGAGGGTAGCTTTAGAGAGGGAAAATGGCTCCTAGATTGATTCTCCAAATCTGTAGAATCCGTTTAATTTTTGTGGTGGCTCCCTTTTGTTGGATGGAAGCTGCTGACCTAATCCAAAACACACAGCTGCACTTCCACATGATTAGGTCATGACTTAACCATATTTACTTCGTGACTTAAACATAGAATGTCACGACCTTAATGGTCAACATAGCTTCTGAGATTGCATACAAGTCACGACCTATTCTTTTTGGTCATGACACAAAAGGTCCAGTGACACTCTTCTTGTAGGTCCCTTTCAATCATGAATTGCATTTCCTTCAGCTTTATCTTCTAGCACTTGAATATTTCCCCCAAATACCTGTAACAAAAGCAAGGAGAACTTTGTTAAAGAATCAAACACTGAAGTTCAAAGGCATGTACAGCTGAGAGAGATAATTTACTCATTTTTCCCTTTGTGTTAGTGAATATTCAATGTATGACCAATAAAAGCAAGAAAGGCTCAATTTAACACAAGATAGGGTGAGAAAGCTACAGAATGCCCCAAAATTAAGTAGGAAAACCATGTAAATATTAGCGTTTATCAGTTAGTTAGAACTATTTGCTACTGGGATTTCTTTGAAATCTCATTCTTTTCAATGACTCACCCTAGGCAAAAGTTCAAAGGGTAAAGGCAAAGAAGTTCAAGACTAGGTGGGTGGCTCCCAAATATTGTAGAAAACTTGTACATGTTGAAGCATATCTTTGTATTTTGCCTATGTTAACTTTTGGATGAATGTATGTTAAGCTCCTACAAATCAAGTGTGTGAAATGTGCTGTATATATATGCCAAGAATGCTACACAATTATGTTATAATGTTCTATGGATGAAAAGGGTCCAACACCCTTATTAAAGGCCTAACTTGAGGTAATGAGGAAACAGGGCAAACCAAGTTCAAATGACTTGAAATTTTTCATAAAACTTCTACACATTCCAAGATTTAAAATGAGCTTAAGGTTTTCAAATTTGGATGTGCATGCAGAAAGTTATGATCTTCCAAAGTTAAGGGAAAAATCAGGAAAATTGAAAAATGACCAAATGTACAGTGAATCTTCACATGATAAACTGTGTTGATTGAGCAAGAAATTGGTCAAATGAGTGTTTTTTCCTGTAGGTAATTGAATAAGCTTTATGTAGAGACTTAAATGACTTGATTTTGAAGTTTCTAGAATTAGTTATGAATTTTCAAAGTTGGCCAAAATTTGCATGTTACCTAGTGAATAGTAATTCGGGTGAGAAATTTTGAAATTCACTTAGATGACTAATTCTAGTTTATGTAATAGTCTCAAAAGGTTTAGTTAAGGTCTCTAATGTATGATAAAGCTAGAAAAGAAAGGTGTGACATCCCCCCATTGCTGCTAGATGAATTTGATGATGCTTGGAAATGAATGTTTTGATATCAACGAATGATTGGGAATTGGTCTAGGAATGAGATTGTGCATGTGTATGTAAAGAGATGTTGAAAAATCTCATTTCCTCCAATTTTCTGTGTATTTTCATCCAGCTGTGATTAGGAAGGGAAGGAGTGTGATTTTGTGTATTTTGAAGCTTCCGATGGATTTAGAGGGCAAAATTATGTAGGGTAGAAGTAAGAACACAATTTTAAAGGCATCAATATCATATTTGGCAAAGTTGGAAGCCAAAGATCCTAAGTGGTTGGAAAGAAAGTTTTATGAGTTGTTAAGTGTTATAATGCATG
This sequence comes from Vachellia collinsii, assembly GCA_006871305.1. Taxonomy (NCBI): domain Eukaryota; kingdom Viridiplantae; phylum Streptophyta; class Magnoliopsida; order Fabales; family Fabaceae; genus Vachellia; species Vachellia collinsii. Next base: position 2,404 of record QFDD01003232.1, on the reverse strand, counting down.
AGAAATGGCCTAGTATTGATGCTAACCGCATTATATCATGTGTAGGAGTGTTCAATTGCCAAAAGGAAGTCACAAGTGCTAGTAGACGCCACTTCAAGTTTACATTGGAAAGTTAAAGCTTCAAGGTTACAAATTCTCTAACTTTGACATTTACATTGCATTTGATTGTTGTGTGTTGTTTGGCCATGATTGATGTGGGTTGTAGCTCTATGACATGTAATCCCTTGCTTGTGCATGGTTGTAGCTATGCAAAACTTAATGTGCCTTGGCCTTGTGCAATGTGTGTTAATGTGAGAAAGTAGGGTTTTGTTAAGTTTTCATGGCATGTTAATGTTACATTCCAATAATCATGCATATTGATGTGCTAGTTAGAATTATTTGCTACTGTTGGCAAAAAAAAAAAAGAATTATTTGCTATTGGGATTTCTTTGAAATCTCATTCTTTCTAATGACTAACAATAGGAACAAGTTCCAAGGGTAAAGGAAAGAAGATCCAAGAATGAATGGTAATGGCCTCCATGAGAATGCACAAGTTGCACATTCTATATATGTTATTTTGATGTGTACCTATGTGATTTTTCATGTTTATGTGAAGTTTGGGGGTAAATGTAAATTAAACTCCTACACTAAGTCATTTTTGTGCTATGTGTTGTGATTATATGAATTATGGTGTGAAATTCATAAAGAAAGTGAATTGAGCATGCAAGACGGTATAAAAGGGGTCCAAGGCCCTTAAATGTGACAAAGTAGGCTAAATGAACAAATGGAATCCAATGACCCCGAGATTTTGCATGCAAGTAGATCTTATTATAAGCTTTCTAACAAGGCATAGTTTGCTTAATATGGAGTTGTGTGAAAAAGGTTATGCATTTTATAAGTTTAGCTGAAAAACCAAAAAAGATAACAGCAACAAAATTCACCCCTGCAAAAGTGGTCAAGTAAGTCAATCTGGAGGAGTTCGCCATAGCAGAGTGCACCTAAGAGCAAGTTTCATGTGGTCAAATGAGTTGGCCACATTGAAGTGTAAAGTTGGCCGCGGCGAAGTCCTATTTTAGGGGACCAAATGAATTTTAAACTTTTAGGAGATAATTGCCTTCCAAAAACTTTTGGTTGCCAAATACCCTTCAGAGAAAACTTTTGGATCATTTTTTTCTGTTTAACCCTTAAATAAACTAGCACTTAATCCCTGGTGCTACAGAGGATGCACTGCCACCAACCATGGGCACAATTCATCAATATAACTACAAACCAACCCAAGTCAACTACCCCAACCAAAAGACAAACACATATGACAAACACATGTCTAATCATGCCATAACATCATTTTAATCCAACATTTGTACATAAATTATAGAACACCTCCCCATGCACAACATTCATAGTTCTTCGCCTTCCCTCTTTCCAACCACCACCCAGCAGAGTCTTAAAACCTTCAATGCTTCTCACCCTTGCATGAATACAGGCTCAAAATGTAACACCTCTCTTGTTTTTTTTTTGTTATTATTCATTAGAGACCTTAACTAAACCACTTGGAAACATTAAATGGCCTGGAACTAGTTAGACAAGTGACTTTCAAAATTTTTCAAAATAGTTACTATTCACTTGGTAACATAAAAACTTTGGCCAACTTTGAAAATTTATAATTAATTCTAGAAAAATCCCAAACAAGTGGCTTAAGTCTCTAATTAAAGCTTATTCAATTCCTTATATGGGAAAAAGACTCATTGGAATGTGCTAAAGCTCAAACATCCCCTTAAACCTTGTGAAATTTCACTGTTTAAATGGTCAAAATGAGGGACTTCGCCGCTGCCATCTTCAAGCTTCGCTGCGGGGAACTTTTTGAACCTCAATCAAAAGTTCATCTCTGACCATGTTCACTACGACGAACTCTTCCAAACTTGCCTTTCTGACCACCTTCATCGCGATGAACTCTGGACTTTGCCAGGGCAAACTTTTGCTATCAAATTTTTAGGTTTTCTACTAAACTTGTAAAATGCATAATTTTTCACACACAACTCCAAATCAAGCAATCTAGGACTCTATAGAAAGATTGTGAAAATATATATTTGCATACAAAATTTCAGGGCTATTGGATTCCATTTACACAAATTATCCTATTTTGTCCCAATTAAGGGCTTTGGACCCTTTTTATGCCATTTTGCATGCTCAATTCCTTTTCTTCATTAATTTCACATCACTACACACTTGTTCACATCATCAAGCACATAAATGACTTAGTGTAGGATTTTAATTTACATTCATCCCAAAATTTACACAAAAACCACATAAATACACATCAAATGGCATATACAACATGTGCATCTTCATGGAAGCCCTCACCTTTCATTCTTGAACCTCCTTTCCTTTGCTCTTGGAACTTGCTCCTACTATTAGTCATTGGAAA
>QFDD01003231.1:0-14871 GCA_006871305.1 Vachellia collinsii | reverse complement strand
TCTGTTTGGTACGTGGGAACTATTCCTTGCCTACCCCATCCATGGAACTACAACTTCTATTACCATTACACCCATTATGACTTAATATGTTGACAATTATACACTCATCATCTTTCAACCCAATCCTTTGTCTCTCTCGTATCATATGATGTCACCACCTTCTCCTTGGATTTTTTTTTACTATCGCCCTATGTACAGTAAAACAAAATATCCAAATACTACATTAAAAAAATTTCTTTTTTAAATGCTATAGTCAAACTCATTCAAGGCCTAAACGAGTATAAAATTGCATCAAACTTGTTCAAGCCAAGAACGAGTTCAGTGGGAAATAGAGGAATCTCCCAAAAAAAACTAGTTTGAGGCAAAAAGCTACCCCTATTCAAAGATTCCTTCAAACTTGTTTATGCTGTGAACAAGTTGCAAGGTATCTTTGACAGCTTGTGGTATAGGGCAACACGCGGTTGAGTGAGAGATGGTGTGGCAAAAGTGTGGTTGAGTAATGGGATGGAGCAGGAGGCCCATGGCAATGAATAGCAAGGTGCTAGAGGATTATATAAATGGAAAGAGAGAAACGTTTCAGCAAGCTTCCTTTGTCTACTCCTTCCTTATTTCCTTCCTTCCTCTCTTCTTTCCTCTATTCGTTCCTCTTCCTTGCTTATTTCCTTTTTCTTTATTTCTTTCATTTGTAGTAGAGTGCATCTGTGTGTGTGTGTTGAAGCTCCTGAACAAAGCGAACCATCACTTGGAGCTCATTTTTTCATCTTAACAAGGTATCTTATTGTGACTAGTTCTTTTTATAAATTTTATAATTATTTTGTATTGTTTGGATGCTTTATATTTATTTTGTTGAATAATTATTAGATTGAAAGAGAAAGACATATATGATTTGTATAACTATGATATTTCTATTGGATTTACCTGTCATTATTACTTACAAGTTGTAAGTTATAACAGATTGATTCAAAGGAAAATTACTATGATAAACTTAATTACTTAAAAGTTTCAATAATAAAATAATTGGTTGATAAATACAAACTTGTTTTTTTGTCAATTCTCGTATGTAACTAATTTTTTTTTACACAAGTACTGACTATAATAAGAATTGCTTCATGTTAATTAACATGAACAAAATTATTTACCCGTTTAAAAAATGTCATCTTCCGATAAAAAAAAACTATATCACAAGGTACCGCATTTTCATATAAATTTATCATGAGAGCAAAAAATGTCAACTTTATTCTGAACATGTATGAAAGTGGAAAATAGTGAGCAAAAAGCTCCATCTGCCAGATTTTTCAAAACCATGGTTTGGAGGCCCCAAACCATGGTTTTAGAGACAGCAACGCTTTTGGGCAAAAAGGTCCCAAACCATGGTTTTGGAGACAAAAACGCTTTTGGGAAAAAAATATGATGTTTGGTGATATTTTCCCCAAACCATGGTTTTGGTTGCCAAAATTGATTTTTAAGGGTCATCCAAACATGCTCTAGATAGCCCTTTAGTGTTGTTAAATTGAAAATAAAAAAGATGCATATGGTTAAAATTTATCAATGTTTTATTGTTTTATTTATTATTTTTTAATTTTGAATTGATTTTGAATCATAGTACAATTTTTTATAATTATATTTTTTATTTATTGGATATGTATGTGTGTAATGTAATATTTTATACCATTTTCACAGGTTCAAAATTAAATGTTAAATTTAGTAATTTTGTAAGTAGTTTTTTATAATTTAATTTCAATTATAATGTTGATTTCGTTTTAATTATTTTAAAGTTTTATTTTACGTTATCTGTAATCCATAATATTTATGAAGTTGAATGTGGTATAAAAAGGAGTTTGTATGCATATTTGCAAACGGAAGAATTATTAATGGACCTACCGATGCAACATTTGAATGCAATAGGGTCAACATAATGAAAGTTGATAAACATATTACATTTGATAGATTGAAGGGAGTTGTCAGACAAAAGCTACAACTTCCTCCAAATAAATTTGTGAAAAATTTAATTTACAGGTATCCTACCTGTATAATTCCACCACAGTACAAAGCGTGCAATTTAGAAGATGATTCAGATGTTCTCCAAATGTGGCAAGTGAATCATCAATTTTCAATTTAATTAACATGTGTATAATTATATGTTGAGATATGTGATTATACTGATGATGACCAGCTTGAGTTATAACTAACTGGTGGTAACATTGAAGATGGTGGCTTTGTCTTGGTGAGCCCTTTGGTCTGGCATTGAAAGGGATTGGGTTATTCATAGACTTGAGAATATTTTGGTATTTTCACAATAAAATTATACATATTGATTAAAAATTATATCACACGTCTTCTATCATATCAAACACGTTTTAAAACTTACTTCTATTTCCACTTTCAACAAAAACTCTTCCATGTACCATACCAAATGCGGCATTATGCTTGTTGAGAATAGTCACATTGGGTCCCCTTGACCAAAAAAAAAAAAATTGGCATTTTCCCCATTTCCTTAAACAAAACAGAGAATTCTGGGGAACTTTTTTTTATTTTTAACCAGTTATGATCATAGTCACTGTAACTTTTAACAAATGTTGCCTTTGATACATACATTTTTAATAAATTTTAGTCTCAACCTTCATACTTAATAGCGTTAATTTTAACTCTATTAAGCTTATATTTAAATACTTTCTAAATTAGAGAGACTAACAATATAAATGGAAAGGACAAAAACAATGCTTTGAAAGTATATAGATTAAATCCAAAATGTAATCAAGCCATGAAGAACCATGGTGGTTTATATATATCAAGATAATATAATGCATGATATAATCCCATCAAAGGTCTTGAGTTTTAACATATTGCAATAACTAAATTATTTACAATCTTCTCTTCCTGTTCCCCTATCAGATTCATCACCTAACCAACTATGTTTTAACGATTAAGAGTTCCCAAATGAAAATAATAACTCTTGAAAGGCAACATGATCCTTCTCCATATCTGTTGGGACAATTTGAGACCTTGATGGTATTCCACCTTCAATCTTATTAGGAAACAAAAGATTGGATCACTAATGAGAAATCTCCATACTTGCATTGCTAAGCTAACAGAGAAATATTTACATCCTCCAAGAGTGTCACATCATCCATACTCTATCCAATGAAAATGTTCTAAGTGTCCGATATTGTGATCTCATATCCCATAAATCTCTCCTAATTTTTTTCCTTTTTCAATATCCTATTATCACATATATTTATTGTGGAAAAAAGGGAAATAATTAGAAGAGATTTATGGGATATAAAATCACAATAGAGGACACTTGAAATATTTTCATTGGATAGAGTGTGGATGATGTGACACTTCCGGAATATGTAAGTATTTCTCAAGCTAACAACGCAATTTATTGAAACATTCCATCTCTCTAAAAATAAGGCTTGGAATTTCCAAGTTCAGGCTCTAGTATTAATGGGAATGCATACAAGCCAGACTAATAGAATGTGGTTTTCACCAATGTTTTCTTCGAGTTCAATATGTAGATTTATTATTTATTTTTAATCACAAAGATGAAATCAACATACGCAGTTACACACACAACACACAGACGTATTATATAATTTTTCCATATAACCTTTCCAAGACAATGCAATGAGCCATACTTTAACATATCTCAAATGTTGATCACTAAGTCAAGTGAGCAAATGCATAATCACCAGATTAAAAAAACTGAAGAGTGAAGATGTTGATATGTGTTTAATACTATGGATATGATTTGATTATGATTTAATTTGAAATCGATAGCATATCCTGTATTATATTCGATATATCTTAAAAGTATAAATCAGAGATATTATGATTATATTATATAAAATTATATTAAGTCTTAGATTTAACCTATTAGTTTATGGTTTACCAAGGCTTATGTACACTCTTATCTTTAAGTTAAATATTATCATTCATTTAATATATGATAGAATTGGAAAAGAGTTTTTCTTTTTATATTAGGACTTTATTTTCTAGAGTTTAGATAGCATGCATATTGCATGAGTCATGATGGAATTCTAAATCTAGTATCACAAAAGACCCATCTTTTTTGGTTTAGTATATTTATTATTCTTCTAGAAATTATTATATTTAAGGTATCATCAGATATTATCTTTCTCTGGAGGGATTTAAACTTTAACTCTTTATAAGTTGAGAGGTTAGCGCATTTCACTAAGCTCAATGTTAGTTGATAAAAAAAACATCTCATATCACTAGACAGTGATCCAAGGAAAACGTGTGTTTATCTGTTTTTTTTTTTTTTTTTAAAGTCTTTAACTTTGAAAAGGTGATTATCGTAAGGGGGAGTGCTTACGTCACGTGGTCACTGGCTGAGTTGAGTTTTCGCCATTATACACGTAGGCATTCGTGGTCCCCAATCTAACAGACATTTTGATTCTCAATTAGTTAAATAATGATCCTTTATAAAAGCTGGCCCACAAATTTCGTATGTATCGCTTTTCGGTTAATTACACAAATGGCCTTTTCTATAAAAAAAAAATTATAAATGCTCAGTGTGGGGATGCATTGCTCTGGTATGCATGCAATGACATGAATGTTAAACACATAAAATTAATTAAAAAATTATGTTTAAATTGAGATAAAAATATCTCCTACATATTTATTTTATTTTATATAAAATAATTTAAAAAATTAATCCAAACACCTTTTTAACATGGAAAAACTATTTGAATGTTATTTCACCTGGGCAAATTATATTATTACGGCCGTTTTATTATCTCTAAAGTTATTTAAAAAGCACGAGACTAAAAAGAATCATTTCTTAATTTTTAACAAAAATAATAAAAACCGGAACCGAAAAAACAATAATGTCCAGCTATTTCGCTGTTGTGCAAATCAGAATCAAAATATACCAGAACTTAGAAGGTTTGGAATCAGTTTGAAGTCGCCGTCAGAGCTTATTCGAGTTGGCACTGATCGGTCTGCCGATTTCCGCCGTCGGATCTTTCCCCCGGTTGTCTTATTGAAGCCAAAGGAAAATTTTTAATGCAACCAGCAATTGGCATTGCGGTTCATATCCTGGTACAGGCTTGTAACCCGGCTTGATCACAGTCGGTTTAAGCGGCTTCCTCTTCTGGGGTTGAGAAAAACTGTGATTTTTTTAGGGGGTTGGTGTTTTTATTAATGCTGTTATGTCGTTTCCTCCTTTGGTGCTGATTAAAGAGTGATGTTGGACTTCAGGGAAGGCTCTAGTGTGGAGGGGTGTAGTTAAGGTTCTGCGATTGAACCTGGGACTAGATTTTTAGTCAGGTGGTCCGGATGGACAAAGATAGTGAACTCGATGAAGGAGAGGCTCCCTATAATAAGCAAGATGACAACAACACTCACATTAATTCGCTGTGTTACATTGTAAGGGCTTACTTGAAAATACTTTTAACCAAGTTCAAACTTAAAATACTTATAGCCTAGTTCAAACATTGCATTTAAGTTGCTCTGCTTTTCTACTAGCCTAAAATTTCTCTGTAGCCTTCTGGCTATATGGGCGAAAATTTTCTTCCTACTTAGTTGTTATTGAACAAAACTTTCACTGGGTTAATTTGTTTGCTTCGTCAGGAAATGTATGTAATGAAATAAATGTGCAATTTTTTCACTATTGAACTTCTGTCTGCAGTTACTTAATCAAACTAATGCTAGCTGCAGATAACTATTGGCTTTATATGCTTATGTTGTTCATTACAGGGATGTAAGTTGGTACTAGTGAACTCATTCAGAAAAATACTGTGTTGGTTTGATCTGTAAGCACAGAGAATCGATACTTTGACAACTGCTTAAAATAATTGCGAATTGATTCTGCTGACCAAGTGATGCTGTAGATTTTTTTTTTCTTGTTGCAAATTATATGAAAAGGATAGTTTACGGTTTATTTAGCAACCATATGGCCTATCCACTATGCACGGCATCAGCAGTCAAGAAATAGAATTGTGCTGCTGCACCATTTGCACCTTGGCATAAGAGCCTTGATGTGAGATTAAGCTTAGCTCCTTCTCAGATTGTTGATATGTTAATGTGCATTTATATTTCTGTTTCCAAATAACACTAGCCCCTATGCCAGCCATTAAAAAAAATGTAATCAATATAGCAAATTCTTGTTATTGATCTTCTTGATGCATGCTTTGGTTATATTTCATTATCAATGGTTATTTTTTATTTATGGCATAATTTATATTTTTTTCTTGTCTGATTTTTTGGAAATAGTACATTTTAATTTAATTTGTTTTCTGTTTCCTGAAGGATGAGAGAATTCAGCATGTCCTGGGCCATTTTCAAAAGGATTTTGAAGGAGGTGTTTCTGCTGAGAATTTGGGTAAGTAGAAAAATGGAAGTTGTGGCTCAGTGAGAAATGGAGAAGGTGTCTTTATGAAAGTGATGCTAGTTCATATGAACTATTTTTTCCAGGTGCAAAGTTTGGTGGCTATGGCTCCTTTTTACCTATGTATGAATGTCCTTATATTCCATCCCATTCAGAAACTATGCAAAGAAACTCTAACCCACCGATATCTCCAAAAAATCCTCACATACAGGTATCTGAAAATTATCGTTACTGATTGGGTTTTTAAAATGATTTTTTTGATGACCACATCATATGAAGATAGTTTATGTCATTATGTTGCTAAGTGTCTTAAATCTGACGTACACATGCACTATGGGTTATTTTATGATACAGGCTGTACCTGATAACTCAAAATCATCTTTGAATGCTACCCCATCACTGTGTCTTAGAACTGCTTCTGGTAGCATTCGGTCATGCCATACTTTAAAAGCATCTAAAGTTGATTATTCAATGAAGGAAGATGTAGGTATTTCTTCCAATGTAGTAGCTGATAGGTTTCCTTTCAAAGATGATAGTACAAATAAGTCGGGAAATTCAACTGACCAAAGAACACTGAAGTTTCGAATTAAAATGAAGTCTAATAGGCCTGCACAAAACAATGCTGCGATTTATAGTGGTCTTGGGCTTGATAACAGTCCATCTTCATCAATGGGGAATAATCCTAATGAAAAGGAAGGCATGCCTACTCCATCTCAAGAGACTGCTGAAGAATCTCCAACTGCTATTATTCAGGTAATGGATGGAACTTTTCCATTTTTATGCATGCCTGCTTGTCTAGAGAAGGATGGATATTATAAAATTTTTCTTTCAATGGATCAGGTTATGAGTTCTTTCCCTACTCCTGGAGGTGTGCTATTATCACCTTTACATGAAACTCAACTCAACTTGTTGAAAAAGGAAAATGTCATTGGAGATAGAAGATCAATGTCTTCACATGATGTTTCTCAAGAATATTGTGCTCGTTTTTCTGAGTCAGATTCTTTTATGGGGGGCGAAAAATTGTTGAATAAAAGAAAGGTGAGAATTGTGGGTCAAAGTGAAAAGCAGTTGGAATTGAAGCGTAAAAATGGCAATGGTTTTGAGAAGAAAATTACATTGCAGACAAGAAAAAAATTTGAAAATAAAACTCCAGATCATAAGGACATTCTCTCTAATGTCTTGAAATGCACACCTCTATCAAGTTTTTGTTATGCTGGTGAGGTTACTGAAGTCACTGGTAAGGCTTCTGAAGTTTCAATGGAAGTAAATGAGGATGCAGTGAAAGCCAGAATGGTTATCAGTGAAGCAGTTAAGGGGGAGTCATTGGAGTCAATATCTGGTCACGATTTTGACAGGAGTGAAAATCAACATGCAGGAAATAGTTTTATGGAAAATCTTTCAGAGCATAAAGTTAATTCCCTCAAGGATAACTTGACTGACCCTAAGAATGATGGCAAGTGTAAAGCTAACATGGTTTCCAAGAAAATTGAGTGTGGCGCAATACAATTTAAGGCACATCAAGATTCTCACGCTCACCAAACTAATCAAAGAGGAAAACTAGTATTGGAGGGCAAGGATAATTCAAAAGGGGATCACAGTTCCAGTAAAGCTGTGGCTGTTAGAGGAAAAGACAATTTAGGAGCGAGTAATAATTCATCGACAACTGATAAAAAGAGGACATCGTTTGGTGTTACTTCTTGTAAAAGTCAATTGCATATGACAAAGTGCTCAAAGGATTATAAGGTCACTGATAGTAATAGAGATTCACTGAAAGAGAAAAATGCAGAACATCGTCGGCATAGGGCTATAACAAGTGTTAACTGTGATAATGCTAAGGAATGTAGTGCTTATAGGATTAGAATAAAGGAAAGACCAAGTGGCAATAAAGTGGGTGATCAGTTGATATCTGGGCTGTGCTCACGTCCTATTGCAGAAAAGAAACTTGGTCTTGAGATGGTACCAGCTGCAGTTCCTGAAGTTATTGCAGAAGATTGGGTATGTTGTGACAGCTGTCAGAAATGGCGGCTTCTACCTTTGGGTGTTAAGCCAGATCAGCTACCTGAAAAATGGCTATGTAGCATGTTGAATTGGCTGTAAGTTGCTTTCTCATTTCTAGGTTGTGCATGATATACATTAATTTTCATTTCATCTGTATGTTAAACAAGAATTGAGCAACATGTTGAATGATGTACTAATTTTTGTAAAACTTTTCTTCCCATGTTGCATACCATGTTTATCTTGCATTTATTATTGCCTCATTATTCTTTGGAACTTGTCTTTAGGCCTGGAATGAATAGGTGTTATATCAGTGAGGAGGAGACAACAAAAGCTGTTTATGCATTAAATCAAACGCCAAACTCTGGGAATCAAAATAGTCTGCAAAACCATGCTTCTGGAACTGCAAGTGGAGTGGGTTCTGCTGGTCCCCTGCACTCTGGCATGAATCACCAAAGATCCAGTTCTGATGTAATGTCTGGTCGAGGAAAGAAGAAACAGGATTTTAGGGATAAGACTAAAGCAGGAATCAATAGTGATGTATTTATGTTTTCAAAATCCTTAGAATCCAATGCTCAAGAATATGGACAAACTAAATTGTTAACTGACACGAACCATTGTCCTGGTGACTCAAGCCCGGTGAGGAAATCTATTGATCAACGTGTGATCAGGTTGAACAACTTGAATGAGGAGAAACGCATGCCTAAAGAGAAAGTAAAAGTGAACGGAGGTGCCTAATTTATTTTAGACTTGATACATTGATGCTTTAGATTTTCTATGGAGTAACTCATTATTTATATGTTTAACATTTCAATGTTGTCATGGCTCATGTGCAGGTGATAGAAAGAATATACAATTGAGACGTGCAATAGTGGCTGACCACAATATATATGGAATATCAAAGAAGTCTAAGACTGAAGATGTTTGCTACTCTGATAGTCATCTGAATCCTGGCACGGATCAAGATATGGTGGAACCGATTTCAAGAAAATGTTCATCAATGAAGGTTAGCTGGAAGGGTATTAGGAAATATGATGACTATTGGTTATCTGAGGATACAAAGGACAAGTTAATAGTTCCTGCCAAGAAACTAGGAGATCAAGCTCAGGTCTTGTCAAATGGTGTGCCCCTAGGTGCAGTAAATGTTAGTAAAAAAGATGAATCAATAAAGAAAAGGAAACTGAAGGACTTGATGGATGACAAGAAACAGAACAATGTGTTGTCCATGCAGGATTGTGGGCGGTATGGTGAAGAAGGCAGTGTAAGTGGATTTAGGAAGGAAAAGAAGCTTAGAGTTCTAAAGATTCAGACAAATTCAGGTACTGAAAGAGACATTGAATTTGACCAAAAAGGTGGGAGGAGCCGAATTTGCTTGTCAGGTCATGGGGGTGACATGGCTGTTGATACAGATGAAATTGGAAATATTGATAAGGCACAACAGCAAAGGAAGCATAAAATAATGGTTGCATCTCAGCATGCATTGGGTTGTAATGATCCATTAGGCAGGGATTTAGGATCTGAAGAGCTTTTATTGGCAGCAACTTCAAGTTCTTCTATGATTTCAGGGTCCCATAGAGCGAGAACTAACTTTGAAGATGTTAAAGTTTCCCCAGTAGAATCTGTTACCTCATCACCTTTAAGGACCTCCAACTTAGACAAGCTAATATTTGTAGAAAGGGACATTTCTGGGAAGGATGCTGCTGAAAAAGGTGGTCTCTCTTCAATGAGTTCTAGGGATAACAAGGAGGAAAAGAAGTCAATGAAAAGAAAGAAGAAAGTTTTAGATGACTTGCTCCCTGAACAGAACAAAATTTGTTCAAACGAATTCTTCGCTGAGGATGGTAAAGCTAAAGTTCTAGCTAAAACTTCTGAATTTAGGCGTGACCATTTGCTTAGTGGTGGTGATCATGCTATAGATCATGGCAATTGTGTTAATGGTACACTTCATCAAGATGGAGTGAACAAGAAAAATGATCTTAGTTATCGTGAATTTGGTCCTGAGGCAAAAAATGACGTTAAATACAAATTTCCTGAGTCTAAACATGGAAAGAAAATTAAGCTAAAGCCAAAAGACTTTGAGAATTCAGTTCTGAAAGTTGACATTCCATGTACCACTGAAAGCAGTATTGTTTCCCAGCAGAATCTGAGTCATAACTCTGAGAAAGAAAACAAAGCCGATTGTTTATGCTCAGAATTGATAGATGAGAAATTAAAAACTATCTCATCTTCAGATGGTGATGTAAAAAGGGAGGCAGTATTTGTGAGTTCCAGAACTGGCCCTGAGGCTCAAAAGGTTGATATGTTTTATGGGCATTCAGTCCAAGCATCTGGCAGTGGTGATCTCGCCAATTTAATAAAAGGTTCTGCTGATGCTAGAAGCAAGGCTGGAGTTGGTTGCAATTCAGGAAATTTTCCACCTGATCGACCACATATGTCAAGCCCCATGAGAGTGAATTGTAACTTAACTGCCTCTATGACCCTGGATGAAGCCACAAAACTAAAAGATATGGCAGATAATTTTAAGGTTACTTGATCTATTCAGAAATTTTGTTGATTTCTTTTTGTTAGATCTTTTCTTGTTTACTCTCCAACTGATGGTTTAAACGCTGTTTATATTGTAGAACTCTGGATTTGAGTTTGAAAGTTATGAGACTTACTTTGAAGCTGCCTTGAAGTTTCTTCATGGTGCATCACTTTTAGAATATTGTCATAATGAGGGTAGCAAGCATGGGGAGATGAGTCAAATGCAACTCTATGCTACTACAGCTAAACTTTTTGAGTGAGTAAAATGCTCAAGCTACAAGTAAATTATCATACATGCTTATTTCTTTTACACTATTGTTTACACGATGAGAGTCAATCATTGTTGGGCTATAGTCTAATAGATATATTGCTATTCAACTATTGGGCTATATATTCTTCTCGTAACCCTAATACATGAGATTGGACTATGTCATTTATGGGGTGCAAAGGCAAGCCACTAGATTGACTCAACACATATTGTATGCCTTGCTCAATCAAATCTGGTAACTTGATAATGCTGTTACTATCTCACAGTTCATATGTTGACATTGGGGTTTTAAACTTCCAATTGTGCCACTAAATGACAGTACAATGTACACATACGATGGACTTTGGGCTGTTGTGAGCATTTTTTTTCTTTAGCTGGCATTTAATCATACGTTATTTAAAAATGTCTATCAGATCCTGTGCACATGAATATCAAAGACGCCAAGAAATGGCTGCAGCTGCGTTGGCATATAAATGCATGGAGGTGGCATGCATGAGATTGGTTTATTGTAAATATTCTGGTACAAACAGGATGTGGAACGAGTTGCAGTCAACTTTAAACATGGTTCCTCAAGGTAACTGAATATAGTTCTGATATAACATTGTTTCTCCAGGCTGTTTGGGCTTTGGTGTATGATGATTTTGCGATCTCCTTTATGCTTGGATACTTCCATCGCTGCTGCTACACACGCAAAAAGGGGAAGATACGTAAAAGGGAAATTGTCATTTTTATATTTTAAAACTGTTTTACCTGTTTCTTCCTTCTTTGGATGAAGCGTGAGTGCATTATGCCATCTGTTTTTATCTTTTGTGGTTTCAATGAATTGAAAAATCATGGAGCCGGCAGGACTTAGTTCTGACATTTTTCTTATTATTAGTGGTCTGATTTTTGTCATTGAGAACCGCAAGTCAGTGACGTATTACTGATTTTTTATTCTATTCTTTAGGTGAATCCCCTTCATCTTCTGTATCAGATATTGATAACATAATCAACCCGGCAGCAGTAGATAAGACTACCTTTTCCAGGGGTACTGGTACTCATTTGGCCTGTAACCAAGTCATATCCTTGCGAAATCGCTCAACTTTCTTCCAGCTTCTTGACTTTGTAAGTTTTATTTTTTTTAGTTTTATATGGTTTGTTTGGAAGGTTTGTTCGGTTATTTGAACCTGAACTACTATGGAGATATTTTGTATGGGCAATGCTTTTGTATTAGATAGAATGTTGAAAATCTCATATAGGTAGCTGTAGTTTTATTGGTGCCTTCCTATCCAAGAAAGGAAGTGTGAACCTTTTTCCTCAGAGACAATATTCTTTATCATGCATTAACGTGGGGATACAGGGTTAATTTGAACGATTTTTTTTTTTCTTCGTTTTTTCAGGGGGAGGGGGGAAGGGATTTCACCATACCCATAAATGAAGCAGACTGGAACAGTCTATGACTTGGTAGTCTAACTAACCATAGCAGACTATAACAGGATACAGATACGGGCTTAACCATCAATAACAGTGGTTAAATGCCAAGTTTTTGTTTTCCTTTCAAACTCTTCCTAACTGTTCTTAATAATAAGCAACTAGCTTTTATGGTAAGCCAGTTTCCCATGTAGAACCAGTATACAAACTTTCAAGAGTTTATTACGTTAGTATGATAATCATATTATATAAAATCACTACATATACAAATTAGCATGTCAATGTGATTTCGCAGACTCAGGATGTACATTTGGCAATGGAGGCTTCTAGAAAATGCCAAAGCAATTTTGCGGCTGCTTGTGTATTCATGGAAGAGGCAAGGAATAAGGAACATATAGCCTCTATTAGGAGGGTTGTTGACTTCAGCTTCCAGGATGTATATGAGCTTGCACGTCTGGTTAGTGCTGCAAAAAAGGCCATTACTCGTGCTGGTCTTGATGGTGTTAGAGATTGATGTGGCACTGTAAATAATGAAAGTCTTTTTACTTCTCTACCAAAGATGGTTCCAGAATGCAAGGAGGAAAAAGAGTACCTACCGGGCTGGTACCTGGAAACCTGCAAAGAGTCAGGACATCCACTACTGTTACCTTTCTGTACATGTGTACAAAATCGAGATTGCGTGGCAAATTTTGTTATGTGTCTTGCTGAGGTTCTTCTTGATGTGGATAAGAGCACAATAGTTTCACTCCATAAAATATAATTGTTATGGATTAGGAAGAGGGACGGGATTCCTTTTTGTTGAGCGACTTGGGATTGAAATTTTGTAGTTCAGTGCCATATTTTTTGCTCCATTGATTTGGAGCCCAAAGAAAAAAAAGCAGAGTCGTGAAATGGGCAAAGATTTTTGAGAATACTGATATTGTCTTAACTGGTCCGTTGTTTATGAAACTTCCTTTTTCTGTCATCACTATATACTTTTCAGTGAAGAGACTTTCTTGCAGAAAGTTTTCTTTCCTTATTTTGCGTGGGTGTGTTTGCGTTAGACAATATTGGCTGTAGCATTTATTGCATTTCAGCATGCGTTGTATTTTTTTGCGTATAGTAATAACGGTCTATATAGATCAGAACTAAGAGTATCCTTCTTTTCTGTTTCACACACACACACACACCACATTACTGACCAGAAGGGACACATATCTGTTTGTAATTTCTCTCTGTATCGCCAACTCTTGTATATAATGGAATCTAATTCTATTGACTCTGCTGAGATTAGAATGCTGAGCCTCTGGGCATTTCTCTGCTTTTCACTGAAACCTTTGCTCTGTATGTGTGTATTATTGGTCAAAACTTATATATGGGTTAGCTGGTTTTTGTGGTGAAAAACAGTGCTTCGATATACAGGTACGTAGTGTCTCTTCACCTCTTTATGTCAGCTTCACTAACTTTAGCTCTTTATGTATAGTGCAAGTTCTCATGCCTGTGTAGGATATAATGGTGATAATTGGAATCTGATTAATTGCTTGTAGTAAGGAAGAACTGTCAGCAAGTTAAGGTGCCCTTTGATTTCAGGGGGATTTTTCTAGTTTTGTGCTGCAGGTTTTCTCAGTGCCTAGATGGATTGACTGCAAAGCATATGCGATTGGCCGTATTAAATGACTCAAGATAGAATTGGCATTGTACAAGAAGAGGGGCAAAGGAGATTGGGCATTGAAAGTGTTGATGGAATTATTGTCTTGGGTTTTGTTATTTCTCGATTGGAATGCCAATTGACTTCTTGTTTAATTGTAAAAGTGGGACCATTCGATGCCGTTGTAGTTGTTAAACTGGCAGACAATTGGAATTTCCGTTTCAACTGTTGTGGGATTGTGTTTGCAGACAGTTTTGAATTGTAACTATGATTCTGTTGGAATGGTCCCCCTGATGATGTTGTGATTTTTATATATTAATGAAATGGAGTTCAGTTCATTTTGTCATTTGCTTGTTGGATTATTATTAGAGACATTTCATGTCACAGATTAAAGAGGTCGGATATTTATTTCATTTGTAATTAAGATTAGAAGCATATGGAGTCCACAGCAGGGTGCATATAAAATACCAGCAGCAAAGAGATACAAAGCCACCATCATTTTTCTCTTGCATGAAATATGCTATGCTCATAGTGCATTTTCCTAGCGGCAAAGGTTACGCTCGGCAGCCCGAGTTGGTTCTAATTAATCGGGTTTTAGCCGTTTAATCATGAGTTTTTGAGTTCAAGATTTGTGTACATACAAAAATTTCTGTGAGATTTATTGTCAATTGGATTTGTAAATGCTCGAATATGATC
>QFDD01003230.1:0-18407 GCA_006871305.1 Vachellia collinsii | reverse complement strand
CAAATTCTTTTCCTTTTGGTTGTATATTTTGGGAGAAACTTGAATTATTTGACTCCCCTGTTACACGCGTGGAGAAAGAAAATTTTGCTGTGAATCAAATTAAGGGGAAATTATGCCTACGGCCCAAAGTTACAAATTTTTTATTCGTAAGGACCCCAAATATGTGAAATTATTATGAAGGCCTATGATATTTATGGGTGAAGACTTGCCTTTATGCAATTTGAGTGTTCAATACAAGAATTGGCACTTGAAAGTTTTCGTTGTTTGAGTGCAAATATTCAAAAAGTGTAAACTGAACTTTTATGTGTTAAATTCTCAGTGCAACTAGTAAATACCGGAAGCATGAACGTTAAATAATGGAACTTAACTTTTCTAGTGTTCAATATTCAATATAGCTTATAGATATTTACAATATAAAGGTTAAATAATAGAAGTGTAAATCGTAAATTATTATAATTTTAATGTAAAATCAGGTAATCGATGTATTAAAATAAGAACACAACAATTCTCTTATAAATAAGATACGGAGTAAAACTAAAACCGAGGTTGTTTACCTAAACTCGTTGCTGTCATATCATATGGATGATTATTGCAACTTGTAGGGGAACCAGTTAACTATGAAATAGAGCAAAGACACAACTAACATGCAGAGTGGATACTTTTTGTTGTCTTAGAATGTTTATCACAATCGTAAGTATCCTACGTCTATCACAAGTACTTTTTGTTGTCTTAGAACGTCTATCACAATCGTAAGTATCCCACGTCTATCACGACTAGCTACTTTTAGTTGAACTCAAATCCATCATAAAATATATTGTGTCTACTGAGAGTGGATACTAAGAAGTTGAGTTTTATATACTTTCTGTGGTACTTTTACCATTCTTGAGGATGTACGCTTATATAGTTATGTTCTGTCCCGAGCATGGTCATGTGACTAAATTC
This sequence comes from Vachellia collinsii, assembly GCA_006871305.1. NCBI lineage: Eukaryota > Viridiplantae > Streptophyta > Magnoliopsida > Fabales > Fabaceae > Vachellia > Vachellia collinsii. The sequence goes on along the minus strand of QFDD01003230.1, from coordinate 17,465 downwards.
ATTTATGTATATAAAACGGCGCTCTCTACCACAAAATAAAATAAAAAATTCATTGTTCCGAAACTTTAGCTGATCCTTTCTTTGTTTCGCCGGCACTCGTAGTTCCTTCTTCGTTGTGCTATCCTTGCTCGAGCAGAAGTGCGAAACTGCAGCAGAAGCAGCGGTAACAATGGAGAGGGGAAACTCTAAGAAGAAAGCTCTCTCTTTAGAGCAATTCGTCTCACTCATGGCCCCTCTTATTGATTTGGAAAAGGTACTTTGACCTTTCCATCCCCCTCCAATTGGATCCCAATCAAACACATACTCGCAAGTCTTAAGTTTCATAGGTTCTTTTCCGATACCAGATGAGTCTCTCTTTCGCTACTTCATTGATCATTGTAGACTCCCTTCGTCGTGTTGGTGCTTGAATATTATGGGAAAGTGTGGACTGTAGACTCCTCAGAAGCTGCAATTGTAGTTTTCACCTCCCGTATACCTGCCTCCATGTTCTTCCTTCTACGATCTCAAAAAAATGCTTGAGCCCTGTATTTATACAATCTGATTGCAAGTGAACATCCGATAATATGTATCAGAACAGAGAATAAGATTATGACTTTCAAAAATGTTCCTTTTTGTTACCACTTCAACGTAGTAATGCTCCTCCTCATTTTCTTTTTCCCTGCTTTTCTTGTTAATGATTTAGGAAACTGAGATATCAAGCTCAATCACTTCAGTCGCGTCGAGAAGTTTGGATACTGCTCAAAAAAGGGGCTCGACAATCCTCAATTTGAAATGTGTCGATGTCCAGGTTAATTGCATTTCGGTTCATCCTTTTATTTTGAGACTCGCATCCTTCTTGCTCTGTTCAAAGTTACCAAACAGTTTGTTGATTTGAAAATGGAGACATGCCAGAGGGCAAACTAAGTAGTAAGTACAGCATTTCCACACATACATTCACATATACAAAGAATGAAAAAGAAAAATTAGTGTCCCATATGGATTGTACTTGATCTTTCCTCATTTCAGTGTTGAGACCCTAAGAGAACCAAGGAAAAAGAACAAATTTACTAGTAATATTAGTAACCATAGGAGCATCAATTCATCCAGTAGTTGTTTACCATGTTGTTGTTCTGATAATAGACAGGGCTCATGGGGAAATCTCTTATTGAGTTCCAGTCTACCAAAGGAGATGTTCTTCCTGCGCACAAGGTATAGAAATGATGACTACCGATGGTGGTGTACCAATTTATTTTTATTATCATCTAGTTGCTTTTGATTAGTCTCACCTGAATCGAAGATATGCTTTTTAGTCTTGTATGATGTGACTGCTATGCATTACAAATTTTACACAAAAACACCATAGCTTAATAAGAGTGACAATGGCTTTTTGTCTGTCCATTTATAGCTTGATTGAGTCCTTTCAGTACTGCTTTCAGGAGCTAATGATTTCTTAACATTGACAGTTCAGTACACATGACGTTGTTGTTTTAAAACTCAGCAAGGCTGATTTAGGTTCCCCTGCTCTTGGGCAAGGTGTAGTTTACCGCTTAAAGGTAGCTCTGATCACTTCAATTGATGAGAAGGAAATCATTTCCCTGTAGTTAGCTATTGGACATTACTTACAATTGCAGGTTTGATATGTGTTCTTATAGGACTCCTCAATAACAGTTGCTTTTGATGATATTCCAGAAGATGGTTTAAATAGTCCCCTCCGGCTGGAGAAAGTGGCAAATGAGGTACGGTGATAACTATTGAAAGTTCATGGATGCTTTCTATATTTCCTATTACCTAGAATCATTATGCTATTTGACTGAAGACAAAGCCAATTCTTGAGACTGACTTCAGTTTTCCACAATTCCTTCTCATTTTTATGGACCAACAAATTTCTATCACAATTTTAAACATTATTAATTGAAATTATTTTAACTTCTTGTATTAAAAATGCTAAATCAGGGTACAAATATTAACTTTCATGCTCTACATTTTGATTGAATGATTAATCTTGCTCTTCCTCGTAAGCATTTTCCCTCTGTAGCTTACTTTGTAATTTTCTTGCTCCTAGTTTTGTAATTGCTGCAGATGTTTATTGACCATGCAGGTTACATACCGTAGGATGAAGGATGCTTTAGTACAGTTGAGTAAAGGAGTGCATAAGGGTCCTGCTGCTGACTTAATTCCTGTCTTGTTCGGAGAGAGGCCACCAACAGTGTCCAAGAAGGATGTGTCATTCACTCCATTTAACCCCAACCTTGATCACTCTCAGGTGTGGAAGCCTAATTTCTTGCACTATCATTTTGATTTGCTTTCTTTCAAACGGTTTTCTAATCTTTCGAATTAATCATCAGTGTCTTATCTCTGCATAACTAAGCTGATATAAAGAACAGCACACATTTCTACGAGGTTCTTTAATTTACTTGGTTAGTGAAGTTAGCAATTTTCAAGAACAAATGCGGTATGATCACAAGTTGGATAGTAAAACAATCAAAACTAAGAATAAAAACTGGTTAAGATACTAGTGAAATTTCCTTCTATGATTACTCAGGAATTGGAGAGCATCAAAAACTGTGATTGGGGAGTCTATTACACATGACACAGTGCTTCTCAAACATTACAAGTATTAAGTGGTTTCAGTCTATTGCAGGTCTTACAAGTTACAGTAGATTGGTTATAAGAAAAGGCCCCCTTTGCATAGCATATATGATGTTTATGGTGTTTATGGGTAAAAACATGTATGCTTATGCTCACAAAATTACGTATTTATGAATTTTCAAAGAAAGATGCAATCTCAAAGGCCCTATCGTCAAAGAATGTATTTTTGCTCCATGGGCCTCCTGGAACAGGAAAAACAACCACAGTGGTGGAAATCATATTACAAGAAGTGAAGCGTGGGTCAAAAATTCTTGTTTGTGCCGCCTCAAATATTGCTGTTGACAACATTGTTGAGCGACTTGTTCCACATAGGTAATGATCATTTTATCAACTCTTTGGTTTAATTGATTGGATGATTTCAACTGACTAATTGGAAAGGGGAAAGTTAGTTAGTCGGATTTGTTAAAAATAATATGCCTTACATCCTTCCCAACAACAAGATGAACAAAAGCTATGCTGTAAAAATTTGATACAATTTTTTCCTTTTACTCTTCTATTTATTCCTTGTTCTTTGCTTTCATTCTCCAATTGGTTTGTTTCAACAAATGCATTGATTTTGAATACAAGTGCTCTTTCCGTTTTTGTTGCTCTTTGATTAGAGTTAAGCTGGTGAGACTGGGTCATCCTGCACGTTTATTGCCTCAAGTACTTGACAGTGCACTGGATGCTCAGGTACTGAATGACCTTTACCTTAGAAGCTAATGATTGAATGGCTTATTTGTAATTATCTTCTTCAGAACATCATCTAATCGGTAAAATGTTGGACTGCTTAAGGATGTATTTGTTACACTTTGTTAAGTATTCTGCTATCTCGCTTGGTGTGATTGAGGACATGTATTAAAGCCATCATTTTTTGTGCTCCTAATGTCCCGTCTCATTTTCAGTGTTCTAGTTTTCCTAGAACTATCCATTGATTCAGGCTTTTAATATTCATGTTATTACTCTTTTGCATGTCAAGGATCTCCAGTGATTTACTCCAGTTTATCCCCAAATTTGCTTGATAATTGTACTCTCATATGCTTGATTTCTCTATCTTAGGTACTTCGAGGAGACAATAGTTCACTTGCAAATGACATTCGGAAGGAAATGAAGGTCGTGAATTAAAACGGAACTGAATGAGAATATTTTAATTAATTTGTTGTTCCTCATGTAACTTACATATTAATATAGCATGAACTTGAAGTTCATTTTGTCATTTTGACTCTGACATGTATTTCATGTTGTATTAGTAGGATAATTTTATGCAATACTTGTTCACAGACATGAATAATTTTGTTCAGGCATTAAATGGAAAGTTGTTGAAAACCAAAGACAGAAATACAAGGAGGGACATTCAGAAGGAACTGAGAATTCTGTCCAAAGAAGAACGGAAAAGACAACAGCTTGCTGTAACAGACGTAATTAAAAGTGCTGATGTGATATTGACCACTTTGATTGGGGCTTTTTCTAAGAAGCTGGGTAACACTTCATTTGACTTGGTAATTATTGACGAAGCTGCTCAGGCACTAGAGATAGCGTGCTGGATACCTATATTGAAGGTAATGTTATACTCCACCTGAGCTTGAGGGGGCATTCAAATGCAGAGACTTGCAATCATTAAATTCTTAATGCAATTCTGATCCTAACCAATTGAACAAAGAGTTCGTTTTTCAGGGTTCAAGATGTATACTTGCAGGGGACCATCTTCAACTGCCACCAACCATTCAAAGTGTTGAAGCCGAGAAGAAAGGATTGGGACGAACCCTCTTTGAACGACTTGCAGATATGTATGGTGATGAAGTCACGTCTTTGCTAACTGTCCAGTACCGCATGCATGAACTTATCATGGAGTGGTCTTCTAAAGAGCTCTACAACAGCAAGGTGATTGCATTTCTGAACTGTTTTCTTAATACCACGAAGAAACAAAATTGATTATTTTTTTTTCGTAAACAACCCCTTAGATCATCACATCAAAAGGGGAAAAAACAAGTTCCATTAGATCTTAATGTTGGAGTTTTGCAATAATAGGTTAAAGCCCATGCAAGTGTTGCTGCACATATGCTGTTTGATCTTGAGGATGTGAAGAAGACCTCTTCAACTGAACCAACAATTCTTCTCATTGACATAGCTGGGTATGTTGTATTTCGTAAATATAATGTAAGATATGAAATCATGTTGTAGTTATTTCCTCATGTTTGATGAAATATAGATGTGACATGGAAGAAAAGAAAGATGAAGAAGATAGCACCATGAATGAAGGTGAAGCTGAAGTTGCCATGGCCCATGCAAAGAGACTTGTGCAGAGTGGTGTGCTTCCTTCTGATATTGGAATTATTACCCCGTATGCTGCACAGGTATAAATTGTTCTATGTGAACCTCTGATAAATGTGTTGTCAGTGTCTAGAAGGGATAAGGTAACCATCAGCGTCGCAGGTTGTTCTGCTCAAGATGTTGAAAAACAAGGAGAATTCGCTCAAGGAGCTTGAAATCTCAACAGTTGATGGCTTCCAGGGAAGGGAGAAGGAAGCCATTATTATATCAATGGTTCGATCTAATTCAAAAAAAGAGGTATTGAGGCTGTATGTGTTGAACTCCTTTTATTTATTAGTTTGTATCATGTTAAATCTTACGGGACAATTTAAATTAGCTCGACAATTAGATTAATTTCTTTGAGTATATCTTTCAGGTGGGCTTTCTAAGTGATCGTCGCCGAATGAATGTGGCTGTAACAAGGGCAAGAAGACAATGTTGCCTCGTCTGTGACACAGAAACTGTCAGTTCTGATGGATTCCTAAAGCGATTGATTGAGTATTTTGAAGAGAATGGGGAGTATCATAGTGCATCTGAGTATCAGGATGAATAGACATAACCCCCATTAATTGAGATTGCTCTTGTCGCTTTATTTCAAGATCAATCTGTTGCATAGGGAGATGTTGCCAATAGGCCTAAGTTGGTTTCTTATATCCTCCTTATGCTTTTATGTGGAATGTAAGAAATTTGATAATTTATATGAAACCATTCTTTTTTGTCATTCTATATTTACTGATTAAAAAACCATGTAGAATTAGACATTTTAGGCTCCAATCTCATCCATTGCTATTTACATTCATGTTTTGTCAAAAATAAACTTCACCAATGTGAAAGTAATAGAACAAAGTTGAAGCTCGAATAGTCTGAATTCACATCCACAAAAATGCCAAAATTAAGTGGAGAGACATGTGATTAAAGGATGAGCAGAAATGGGGGTGGTAGAACTTGTAGCATCCGATTTATTCATTGAGTTACTTTCTTAGTGCTGATTTTTCATTAGCTCCGCTTATTAAAGGCAGTGACTGGAAGTTATTTCCTCATAAGTTCCAAATGGAAGTGGAGAAGGTAAGGCCTTCATTCATATCATATGCTTGGAAATGTGATGCTTCAAGTCCCTGGGGATCTACTATTCCATGCTTCTCGATCATTGCCTCCCAATTAAAACTGCTGGTAGAAAACACTCCAAGTTGGTCACAGCAACCAATTGATAAAGCTCCAGTCTCTGTGAAACTTGCTGAGCTATTATTAAATCCTTGTGATTGCCTTTCTTCTTTCAGTATATCCAGCTGTTGAAGAAACCGGTGCAGGTCAATCTGGGGTTTTTCCTCAGCGTCTTCAATAATGCTATTTGTTGATATTTCTTCAGCTTTTTATTCCTTTGAAGGACTCGACATTTTTTCTGCCTGTCATCTGAATATCTGCAATTGCATCACTGGTTGAACCAGAAGAGACCTGACTTAAAATCCTTTTCTGCTCTAGTTGTTGTAGCCTCTGATGGATTAAGTCAGCACTAGGCTGTGCATTCACATTGAGGAGTCCATGAGAAGGCAACATCGAAAAGAACTTCTTGGAAGGACACCATTTTAACTTCCAAGACTCGTGAATGGGACTGGAGGTTGGCTGAAGGTGAGGAAGATTGAAACAGGCATCATGACCAGAGTCTCATAGTAGTTTCATCATAAGCCATGGCAGCTTCTCCAGCAGTGGCAAAAGATCCAAGCCACAGCCTGGTCCTCTTCTTCGGCTCTCGTATCTCTGCAACCCATTCGCCCCACGTTCTTTGTCGAACACCTCAATACTCACACGAAGCATCCTGAGGGCCACCCTCCCCCCTGGCTAGCCCCTTCTTCCATGGCTTCAATGGAGAGTTTCTGCAAGTTCCCATTGTTGATATTAGGCAAAGAAAGGTTATCGTTGGAAGTGGTAAAGAGGGAACCAAAGGCGCGGGATAAGTAGTAGCAAGAGAAGAGTAAGAATAAATGCTGTCACGAATTACGAAGTACCAGAGCTCATGAGCTCATGTGACCGTTACTTAATGAGTAATCAGTGTTTCAAATCCTAGATTTTTCCCTGTTGATTGCAAATAAGAATCTGAGAGGTCTATACTCTACAGCAAGGTTAATAGTTGACAAAGTCGTGATGTGGATGCTTTGAATGAAGGGCAGCTCGTCCTTGGAATCTATCAAGTAGCGATCTCAAATGAAAGCTTGCTTGGAAGACCAGAAATGACAAAGATACAAGCAAGGGAATGGTTTGACAAATCTGTGATGCATCACATGCATATATTTTTAACTACCTTTTAATATAAGATATAATTTGATGTACAATATGTACTGTAAATTAAATCTTATAATTAGGGTGAGAGGTAGTAATTTTTTAAAGGAAAGATTATAATTTTAAAGTTTTTTAAAAAAATATTAAAAAAATCAAAATTACATCATTTCAAATCTCATGCAGTAGATGTTAAAATGTCACTCGATTTATATAAAATATAATGATAAAGAGAAATAAGAGAGAATATTTAAAAAAGTTGGAACGCAGAGGATGTTGAAGGGAGGCATATTAACAAACAGAACTGTTTGGTATCAAAATGCTTTGACGGCGACAGTTTCCTCTGTTAACCTCCTCTTACAGCGTCTCGCAGCAAAGAGCCCTTAATTCTAGTTTTTGTCCAAATTCCAATTCCAGTATATTCGGAGACGGACAACAATAACTGCGATTGACATTGAGGAAACGGTAACTGACTCCATCAATTCGTTCAATACATCAAACTTGGAAATAAACAAAAATCAAATTAAGGAGTAATTGTTACGAAGTTAAAGAGGCGTAGAGTAGAAGGATGAAGCCGTACGGGTGTTGAAGAGTAGTTATAGTACGGCATGCACCAATCGTAAATGGAGGCTGTTGCTGCTGTTGGTCTTGTTTCAGTTTGAGATTATTGCATCATTTGACAAAGATGTCGGTCCCAAGTATACAATTAGTTAATAAATCCCACCTATTTACTTCATTTAAAAAGCAAAAATAAATAAATAACCATAATTCCAGGGAAGATGAAGGGTGACTCGTTCATAAATCAACATATTGAAGATCGTTACCTTCACTTTTGGAGGTGTAGTTTTGCCTGGTGGCCATAGAATTTTGATTTTTTTTTTCTTTTTTACTTTTTTGCAGCAAGTATTTTAATTAATCCATCCAACAGTTGTTTCCAGAGGCAGCACCGAACCTAACACAGGAGACGCTACGTCAAGAGATCAGATTTAATATTTGCAAGGGAGAACAAGATTCTCTCACTTCGTCCAGATGTTAGTTAGCCCAATGGGGGAAATAACAAAAGGAAGACGAAGCAAGTTATAAAAGGATTCATCAACAGCTAAAATGGGGTGAACACTAAACGTTGTAAAAGATAAGGTTTTAAAATGTTAAAGTGTTGGTACGCATAGACGAATAATGCCAGGAAGTGAGGTGATAGGACAGTGACGGGTGGTTCCTTTGGAATAGAATAGGGCGATTCGAAGGAATTTTACCAAAACTTGATTTGGAATGGAGGACGGGGCACTAAGCAAACAAAAGCGATACGAGGACAAAATTATTTGTTATTGTCAAAAAGGTGGCCGGGGATAGTGAGATGTCGAATATAAATTTTAAAGAACCACACCAATTTTGCTTCAAACCTGCCACCGAAAGCTACAAGATGAGGTTCTTGGGGATTAAAAGTCCCTCTTTTCTTGTCCACCTTCTAATTTGTATCTTCCTTCCCCCCTAAAATTCTACCTTATCGTTTCACCAGGTTGGCCCCAACTCGAGAGTATCAACGTCTTTGGCCATCAATTCAAAAGTCAAGGATAACACCGTCGTCATCAATATTGATGGGTCCTCGTCATTATTAGATACGCATTCATGGAAACAGATATAGCATATATGTATTGTCAATCGCCTTATCAATTGGGTTGAAAAAGGAGAGATACGGTGTTACAAGAATATCGCAATAAACTGTATTGAGTTACATGACCCAAAGGATCAACCTTCCAATATTCCCTAATCTACCAGCAACATTGCATCCACAATTCTGGATTCCATGCCACTACAGAAATATCAGATTGCATCGTCCTGCACTTTCATCCCCAAAACTGGGCCAATCTGGAGTTCCCAAAGAACTTAACTCTAATGACCCTTGGTAATTTCTGTTTCCTACCACAAAAATATGAAGAAATAATTTTCTTAAAAAATGCACCAAACTTTGGCAATAGGCTCTATTACAATGGAACCTTTGCTCATGGCGCAAGCAAAACAAAAAATGACTAGAAAATCAACCTAAGATTCAAAAGCTTGTCTTGTTGCCGCCCGGTGCTCTCATATTTGAGTGCCCGAATTTGATCCCTCACCAGAGTATACAGCCGCTGCAACACTCGAGACAGCTGTTCCCAATTTCTCCTTAATCTCAGTTGGAGATTCTTTCACAAGGGACTGCACCCATGATAAATCTGGCTCCTCGCTGTTGCTCCCAAACTCAAACGATGATGATCTGCGGAGCTTGCCCAATTCATCAGCACTAACAGCCCAATCCAATTTACCATTGGCGGATCCCCATTCTGACCAGGAACTGTCATTGAAACCGGCGGCAGCAGAGTTGGAGCCAAGATCTCGAGAGCTAAGGCTACGAAACTGTTGCTGCTTTTCACGTTGGGCTAGCACAGAAAGCCTGGAGCCCATTGGTGAGATAGGTTCCACGTTACGTGGAGACATCCTTCCTGACGTTTGGAATGAGGCCTGTAACAAAGGGTGTTCAACACTCTTGCATGAAAAATTTGTATTCACAGGAGAAAGCAAGCTTTGCTGCTGCTGAAATTGATTAAGGACCGCTGATTTGTGTGTGGGTGAAAAGACAGCTGAACCCATTGTTGGATCAGCAAACCGAGGGGAAGAACTCTCGGCAGAAAAGAGATCATCAAGATTTGATGGGTTAAGGGTCTTCATTCGACCAGAGCGGTTTAAGTTGCTAGAATTCATAGATTGCTGGGATAGGCAAGACATCTCATTAAGTAGCTGGTGTTGCTGAACATCATAGTCAGACAACAAATCAAAGTCTTCCACGGGGATATCTCTAGCATTGAGTGAAGATCTCAAACGACTGGAGTGAATATTACTTCCTGGCAGATGCAGATTTGGAACATTAGGTTGAGGCCAAGCAACAGAAGAGTGTGACATGCCAGTGGCAGACGGTGACATAGGTGGAGTAAATGGTGAAGGAGACATGACAGACATTGAAGAAGGGGAGCCTGGTAACAAGCTAATGGCTGCAGCAAAATCCATGGCAGAAGATGTGCTTGAGCGTGGTGATGGAACAGCAGAACCAGTCGAAACATACAGCGGCCTAAGTTCCTCAGCTGTATGGGCAAAGAAGCAAACTCTTCTTGAGCAACTAGTCCCATCCTTGCAGAGGCGGGTCCGATATTGAGCTGGATGCAGCCAGCACTCAAAAACGCCATGTGCGTATTCACACATATCTCCTCGACGGCAAGCTCCTTTGCGAAAATCAGGACAAGGAACACAGCTATAATGAAACTTCCTTGGGTCCCTTCTCCGAGCATTTTCCCCAGGGTGGACAAAAGGGCATTCAGTCCAATCATGTGAATATGCACGTGAACATGGTCGAACCTTGAAAGAATACATTCGAAATTCATCAGTCGAGTAGATGCTGTTTTTTATGTCAGGAAGAGATGGGTCAACCGGATACTCTTTCTTCTCTGATGCAGATAAAGCATTAGCATCCTTTAACTTTAGTTTCAAATGGAAGTCTAGTGTAGAAGGAGAACCATTCTCTGGAGAAGTTGATGGAGGAGAGTTTGAATTTGTTGTAGCCGTTACCACCCTAAGACCACACCCTGCCATGGAACAATCTGTTTGAAGAAGTTCTTCCAGAATAACTTTCACATGTGCAAGCCTGGGAGGTACCACAATAACATCAACAGGATAATGACCATTGGCATCCACAGAATTTGGATCGGCACCAGCAGCCAGAAGCAGTTTCACCACATCAACAGCATTTACAGCCCCACCTGATGCCGCACAATGAAGAGCTGTGCTTTGGTCAAGCCCGCATGATCGATTAATATCTGCATCAGATGATGAAAGAATCAACTTGATGACATCAATACTACCGTAAGTAGCAGCAACCATCAAAGGTGTCCGGTGCTCATTGACCATCTGCTTTGACCCCTTCTGGCGACCATACCACAGTCCAACCTCATCTACAGAGGAAGGGTCATGTTCAATTGATCTTTTGAAATCCTCAACAGCATTATTGGCTGCAAGGTCGAGCAGGCTTGCAAAACTATCTTCAGTTTCCACGATCAAGTGATTCATCTTCCCGTTTCGAGGTGTAGTGGTGCTTGACAAAGTTAAAGATATTGCAGGAGGCAGTGTTAGCTTTGACCGCTCCAAATCACAGCACATGCTTTCATTTGCAGGAGATTAAGCTGGACCAAAAAAAATATACAAACTAAGCTGTTGAATTAAGTCCCATTTTATGAACTAGGGAGAAAGAAATGATGCATTCGAACGCATGAGCATCCCATCCCATAGTTGTAGCAGCATATTTCAATATATGACTTGATGTATCAATGGGGTATTATCGGGAACTAAGACCATCCAATTGGACAATTACATTGGAGACGGAGAATAAAAAGGCATGATGCTCAATTACAAAACTTCTCTCCATTTTTAGTCGGTGACTCTATGCACTATTCCCCCCCCCCCTAAAAGAGAGAGAGAGACTATGCACTCTGTGCTTCCCTGCAGAAAAAGCGATTGAACTAGCCAATTAAAGACGATTGATCTGCTTATGTATTTAATCGTCCTCCCTCCATGATATACTCCACTTCAGAATATCCAGCAGTGCATAAACTCCAACACTAAAATAGCTACCCGAAATTAGAAAGAAGAAACGAAACAGATCGTTCGTCAACCCAAGGAGACGGAAAGCAAACGATCGCAGGCACAGAAAGCATATTAAATTATCTACGAAAATCAGTTTTTCGGAACTCCAAGAATGGAAGGGCATCATTTCGAGACTAATTTCTTTGACTAGCTTCTAAACCGTTTCACATAATACTGAGTAAGAGAGAAATATAAAAAATAAATATTACAAGCAGTTTAGAATCATGCAAGCAGACAGAGTCAAGAAAAGTAAAAACAAGGATAGAAATACAGCGATTTCGCATCCGGCATACAACGATCTCGGGTACGGATAAGAAGCCAGACTAATTTAAGATCACCCCAAAAATGATCTTTCCGTATAACCATCGCCCTCGTTTTTAGACAATATATATCATGATACATAGAAATGATGTACCCCAGAGGACGAAACGAAAAGGCATCCATTCATTATATTACAGCAACTAAAATCATCGTCCCAAAAAGAAAGGGCAGAAAGAAAATCAGGAAAAATAAATTCTTTCACATTCACTAGCTTCAGAAAGCTCTAAATCGAGTGAAGAGATTATCAATTCTCCAACACAAAGAAACAAAAAGGAGACACTATTCTTCACAATCGTACATCAACATATCAAAAACATATCAGGAAATGAAAGTCGAAAGTCGTCTACAGGGGAAGAAACTACGATGGAAATAAATCTTACCGGCCATTCACTGAGAGAGAAAGCGAGAGCAAACCCATAGGTCGTTAGATCTCAACAACAACAACAGAAACGGCTAAATAGAGCTTCAAACAAATGATGTAGGGATTCTGTAGGAGAAAAGAATAGAGAGATGAGACAGTGAGAAAAGAGGAGCGAGCAAGAGCGCTTCTGCTTTCTGCATTTCCTATGCTCTTCTTTCTCAGTGAAGGAAAGATAGAAAAACTCAATAAAAGTTCTAATTATATGTTAATTAATATTAATTAGACTTTTTGAATTTTGATGAAAAATAAAATAGCCCATCCAATAAAACGGGGGTGGGAAAGGGGAAAAAATGAAATGAAAAGGCGAGAGCACTGAGGAGTTCGTCCGCACTCCGCAGCACCTCGAGGCTTTTCTATTCGCCAATCACATCACGCCTCATCTCTCCACATAGGACTCGATCAGCATTCCAGAAAAATCCAGGGACAAAAAAGGTACTTTAGTGGTGGATCCGCTTCCTCTTCTCTATGACGTGGCTACTCCTGATCACCGGACTACGACAAGACGCTCCCTCAAACTCCATTTCATCGGGTTAAATTCCCTGGAAATTCAACCCAAATTCACCCTACATGCAAGGTAAATTCTTACATCCCAAGAATCTAGTGCTCCCGATTTCTTGAAACCGGCCTCAATCAGATGATCTGGAGCGAGATTACTGGCCTCCTTAATTTGACATGAAGTGAGTTGGAAGAAATCTTTTGACTTGGGCTTCCTAGACCTCACATTTTGATCACTGCAGCCAATAACGTGAGGCCACGTCAGCAGAGTGAAGTGGCGCGGTAATCCAGCGAGTAAATTCACCGTGATGAAAGGAAGATGGGGTACCGGCTGGGGAGGTGGAAAGAGAAGGGGGGAGAGGGTAAGTGGGTAGGTAAGAAAGAGGAGGAAGGGAGACCGGAAGAGACGGTGAATGAATTAAATCGGGTTGGAAAGAGGGTTGGAGTCCGCCAATAAGAGAGGCTCGGACCTCTGCTCGAAAGTAGTACGGGTGGGTCGCGGATTTCAGGGAGGAGTCCATTGTGGTTAAAGGAGGGAGTCAAATCAACACAGGGCCAACCAACAGCCAACCCAACAAAAAAAAAAAATTATATTCATTCGTCAATTCATCAAATCAATTCCATCAAAAATGAAAAAGATAAAGCTGCCACCCCCCAATTCAAATTATTTCCTCAATTATGCATCTCATTTTTTCACACCTCCTTTGGCCACATTCTTTATATCTGGAAATGGATTTATTCCTTCTTAATTTATTTTTTTTAATTTAAAGGGGTGGGCGCTAACTAGATTATAATAACGGAATAACAGAATTTATCTGAGAGATATCATACTATTAGGCTACCAAGCCCTTGGTTATTCCTTCCCCATTTATTTCTATTCACTTGTTAATTTATCTTTTTCATGCATTATTATTTTTTAATAAATATAGGTATAAATGTCTGGTTCCTTTTTACTCGGGTGTGGAGAAAATAATATTTGATTTTTCAGTTTATCTTTTTTTCATGTGTCGTTTCTAAATTCTATCCGCATTTGTCCTAAAATCTTTAATTAAGCATGTGTGCCCTTATTGAAGGCCGAACACCGTGAGCGTCTTACATCTACATGTAATTTACAAATATTCTCAACGAAACTGGGGATCATCACATTTCGTTGAACTGGAATTAAAAATAAACAATGCCACTGTGAATCATCAAGAGTTTATTAGTTATAGAGTTACAAAAACACATTCATATAAATCAAGATAAAACTTATATAACAAATTTATTTTATTAAAAAATGGTTAGTCTGGATGAGTGGTTTAAATGAATGTGTTTTTATAAAACTGTAATAAACTCTCACTTGATTTGATCAACAGGGATGGTTTGAATTGGGTGGTGAAGAAAACAGGTTTTTAGTCAGGTTACTTGTACCCTGGTGGACCTTTTTTCGAACTGATAAGATTTGCCCTTTACCATGCTAAACTCTTAAGTCCCACCTGCTGTTTGTTTTTTATTTTTTTCTTTCCTCATTAAGAATGAGCGAAGGAGAATAATTCACATAATTCAAATGTATGAGGTCGAACCGGACCGGCGGGTCAATCTAACATCCAATTCAATCCAAATTGTCTTATGACCTTGGGTTGATTAAACCTAGTGTAGTTCAGATTGACCTGGTCAACCAGGTGGTGTTCAGATTGATCTGGTCAACCAAGTGGGTTTGATGGGTCAATTTGATCACTTTTTAATTTTTGTTAAAAGAATGGATGAATTACGGGAGAAATGGGAAAAAATCCCTCATTAAGAAATTAATTGTAAAATAAAACATTTTACATATGTGTAATTGAATTTTTACGCCGTCTGCAACTAAGCTTTCATATATGTAATTGAGCTTTCACATATACAACTGAGCTTTTACATATGTAAATAAACAAGTCCAATTATCCAATTAATTTTTCAATGGGGATTTGCCCATGAATTTTTTAAATATTTCAATTTTTTTTTTTTTGTAAAAAAGGATGATCCCTTCCCCCACACAAAGTCCACCATCATATATATATATATATCTACTCATCTTATTTTTAATTATTTTCCTTTTAAAAAAAGATGATTTTTAAAATTTCAAATTTAAAAGTTAAAAATAAAATAAAAAACATAAACCCTTACCTTTTCTTTTCTTCTCTCCTTTTTTTTTTTTGCATGACATAACCCCTTACCATATATATATATTTGCCAAACCATATATATATTGATATTTTATTATGATGAATATTTTAAAATTATAAATAATATTGGATAATAGATAAATTATAAGTATATTATTAGTTTGGTAATTGTTACTTTGTTAACAATAAAATTTACCACGTACTTTTGAAATTTTTAATTTTGGAGAATTTGACTGTACATGTAATTTATCTTTTAATTTTTTTATTTCTCATTGATTTAACCCTTAATTTAATTATAATCTGAACAACTGACGCTTAACTTTTATTCAGTTCAGTCAATGGTCCAATTTACTGTACCTTCCCTAATTATGACTAACGGGTAGAAAAGGAGGGTTGAAAAAAAAGGTTATTAAAAACCGAAGAGTGGGCCTAGTCAGCCGCTTGAGTTGACTAACGGGAAGAGAGGGAATGCAGAATGAGGGCATGGAGCCGAGAACACTGATGAGGTGGCATCGACTGAACCATTAATAAGGAAGATTGCGGATAATCCTAAATTCTAGCCGCCGATTTTCCCGTCTCTGGACCCCACCTTCCCACGTGTCTTTACCTCCCCTCTTCCTCTATTTATTTTCTTCTTCTTCTTCTTTTCTTCCAACACCCTCTGTTTATTTGGAAAAATCCCAAAGAATTTTAAAATTCTAAAAAGGTCATACAAGTAATCAAAATAACATATCAAGAAGAGGGTAAAAATCTAGTGTTTCAAATTTACGTTGAAATGAAGGAACTGCTCCTGAAATGATCAAACAGATTGACTATTATAATTTTGACAACATTTTCATTTTAATATGCATGTTCTCGTTTTTAGTTGATTAACAACATTATTTAATATACAGACTAATTTTTGAAATTCAGTTACAACTTCTATAGTAATTTCAACAACATCTTCATTCGATTATATATACCCTTATTCTGAGTTGATTAACGGTATTACTTAACATCTCAACTGCTTTTCTAGATTTAGTGACAACTTTTGTGATGATTTTGACCATATCATTACTTGGGTACAAGTGCCCTAATTATGAGTTAGCTGAGAACAGTGTTTAACATATTGTCCATTTTTTTAAATGAAATAATAATTTATGTAATGATTTTGACAGTATTTACATTTGGATATAAATGCTCTTATTATTAATTGGTTAACGATATTGCTTAATCTATTGATTACATTTTCAAATTTTATGACAACTTCTATAATAATTTTGACAACATTTTCACTAAAATGTATATATTTTTACAATGAGTCAGTTGATAATATTGTATGATATATTAATCACTTTTTAACCATCTCTCCATCATCCTTGTATAAGTTATTTGGGGATTTTTCCTGTTTACTTTCCATGACTTTCCCTTCTCTCATCCATTCCTGTATATATTATTAAATTATAAAATATCTCCCAGACTATTTAGTGCCTACACCCACTAGATAGCACCCATCTATTTTCTTACCATACTACTAATATATGCCTTTTTTTTTTATAACAACTACTAATATATACTGCCATGCACTAATAGAGAAATTTTGAAAGCAATCAAATCACGTTATTTAAGGTGTGTTTGTAGCAGTTTTTGGATAATAGATTATGAAAAAACAGTGATAAAAGTGATTTTCAACCACAAACCATTGAGTATTAAAAGCTGTTACTGAGAATTTAAGAATATTTGTATAATTCACAAAATTATGGTTTTAAAGTTTGTAAGTTATTCTAAATTTTACTAGAGTGTTTGTCTATTCTATTTTTAGAACCACGATTTGAATGTAAACTATGATTTCAAATCGTATTTGCCAAACACACCGTTGATTGATCTGTAAGGAATAAATTTTCCGAGCAAGCGGTTTTGAGAATCGGTGCATTTAATTATTTTAAATAATCAGGTGATTTCATTTCAACACATTTAAAAATTAATTAATTTCATCGGGTTAACCCAACCAACCCGTAGTGGGTTGAATTGGCCAGATACTAGCCCATTTGAATGCAGGTTTTTTTTATTTGCACTGGTGGTGGGCTAACCCACCAACCCACTTTTTAACAAAAATAAATAAATTGATTTATGTGACATCCCGAGGTATTGTCCCTGCTTAGTCACCCGTAGGTGCAGGGTTTTGTCCCTCCAGGTGCAGCCGTAGCCACCCAAAAGGGCCCTCGAGATATCAGGGATCCTTTCATCCCGGCTAC
>QFDD01003229.1:0-13661 GCA_006871305.1 Vachellia collinsii | reverse complement strand
AGTGGAAATCCCACAGGAGTTCAAACGGAGAATCTGTGAAAGCCAATCCTCAATATTTGCCTCGAGAAATATGGGAGAGTATTTTTCAGAGACTTCCGGCGAAATCATTAGTCAATTGCATCGCAAAGTTTGGAAGTCTATTATCACTAATCAAGCCTTCATACTTGATCATTTGAGTGATAGAGCTACAAGAGCCAATAATAATGACAGAGACTCTCTCTCTCTTCAATACCAATCTCTAACACATCCTGATGAAAAACTCTCCAAACAGAAAATAATAAAATCGGAGCAACATCTGTCGGTATGTTCTGACGATGATAAAGAAGCTAGTTGCATAGCAATTATAACAACGTCACTCCCTGATGAAAATATGGTTGACTTGGAAGTGGTTGGAACTTGCAATGGATTAGTATGTATTGTTAAGCATTCAGAATCATTATTAGAGTTCGATGAAGTTATAATTATGAACCTGTCTATTCGAAAATATATTGGGCTTCCTGAAACTTGTACTGCGGCTTCAGTTCCCGATTATCGTTTTTGTTCGGGCGAGATTATGTTGGTGTTTGGTTTTGATTCTAGGAATAAGGACTTTAAGGTTCTCATGCTTGCCCTAGGCTGCCTAGGAGAGTGTAACGAGCACAAGTCCTTAGGAGAACCATACCCCAAAAGCTAGCTGTTGGAGTTGGGGAACCCAAAGCCTTATAAGGCCCCTTTTGCAAGGGAACCTTCCCGATGTGGGACTCGTTACAATGCACCCCCCTCGAGAGCCGACGTCCCGGCGGCTCCACTCTACGGCACTTCACTCGGCGCACCGGTCAGAACCCTCCGCAGGTAGCCCTTTCCGGTTAGACGTCTCTCAATGAAAGCACCATTGTAACGAGCACAAATCCTTAGGAGAACCATACCCCAAAAGCTAGCTTTTAGGGTTGGGGAACCCAAAGCCTTATAAGGCCCCTTTTGCAAGGGAACCTTCCCGATGTGGGACTCGTTACTGAGAGTGGCCAATTCATCCTCCACGAGTTGAGGTCTACTCTCTTGCAAGTGGTGAATGGAGAAGCATCAGCCACGGAGAGGTTCCTTTAGTTTGTCACTCTGCCCTTGGGTGGTTCAAACGTAAAGTCATGTTTTTCAATGGAGCACTACATTGGATTTTCTGTGAAAACTATAATAGTCAACATGGTAGTTATATATCAACATTTGATTTGGCAGAGGAGACATTCGGAGAAATAAAGCTACCTAATGGCTTGTTTGAGTCATGTTTTGATCCATATCTTTTCGTTAGGGGAAGTTCACTTGCTTTGCTTTGTAAGCAATATTCAGGGTGGAATGAGATCAGATATTATATGTGGGTGATGAAAGAGTATGGTGTGGTTGATTCATGGGATCTAGTGCTTTCTGTTAGTTCAAGACATTGTCCAGGCCTAGGCATAGAAAGAGTAATAGGTCTAAGGAGCTCAAAGGAAATGGTGGTACAGACTCTTGGCCAAAGAGTACTTTTATTGGATGAAGATTTGAACAAGGAAACAGTCAAAGATCTTCAACTGGAGAAATATAGGGTTGGCTTTGCTGCAGATCATGTGGAGAGTTTGTTCTTGATCAACCAACAGAATAATAATGCATATGTCAACAACAAAGGCGTTCTAGATGTTTGTTTTATTTCACCAAAGTGATCTAATGTAATGTGTTCAATACTTAATTGTCCATCAACAATATCCTTACATTGAACTTAAAATCTTGTGAACTGTAAGTCAATTCTTTACTAATTTGATCAACCTTTATCGATGGATTCTTCTTTTCTTTCTGGATTAAGATCCAATTTTATTTTAAAAGATTGTGTATAAGAGTTGTAGGCATCCCGAAGTTTTTATATTGAACCTTAACCCTTTATTTTTCTCCAAAACCTCATCTCCATGTTTAGATTGAAAGATGAATGATTCAGATTTAAGATATGAGTAAATATGCTATTTGGTTTCTCAAATTTACCATAAATTTAGCTTTAATCGCTTAAGTTTAAAATCAGTAGTTTTAATTGTTCTAAGGTTAAAATAATCCATATTTTTATTAGATGATAGAATGGATTGTCCAGTTAAATCAAAAGTTGGGACAACAAATTTTGGTGAGCTAGTATTTTGCAATGCCAATCCAAACATTTGAAACCTGCGGGATAGGCTCACAAGAACCGGTACTCTAACATCTAGCAGCGCGCCTGAAGTTTTTTGAGATGTGTCTAGCATCTTCAATTATTTTTTGATGTATTTAACACCTTGAATTGTTAAGTGTGGAATTGTATAAAAAAAATATTTGAGGGTGAAACACCCTCTCTCGACTCTCACCCGGTTTCATTCAATTGAGAATATACACAGATATACATACTATGTAGTATACATGTGTACATGGTGCATTGACATTCAGATTTTGTCTTCTGCGTTTCACAATTTTCTCCCCAGGGCCTTAAAATTAGAAAAGATAAAAATAATCCCGAAAAGTTAAGATATATCTAGTTTTCATGTGAATCCTTGTAATAAGATCACAGGAATCGACTCCAACCGAACTGAAGCGAACAGGCGAGAAGGGCGGCATCACTTTGAAGGATGAATCTGATGATCCAACAGACACAAAAGTGGACAGTTGACACCAATGATGAGCTTGTTATGTTTGTATGGCTGTTTATGCCTTCAACGTCTTATGTAAATTAAAATTTTGTGATTAACTTCTCTTTGACCTCCTCTTTCAGCTTTGATTTTTCAGTAAGAACATTCTTAAAAGATATGTTGTAAATAAATCATCTCTTTTTTATCCCTCTGATATTTTTGCTGATGTTTTTATTGTGTTTAATTTCTTTTGAGCAGTTCTATTTTGTGCGTGTGGGCAATCCCTCGGCGGAAGTGTAAATAGAAAGTGTGTTACAGCCAAGGCTCAATATATTCCTAAAACACTTTGGGAGAAAATATTTCAGAGACTGCCGATGAAATCATTAGTGAAATGCATCTGTGTGTGTACAGTATGGAAGTATATCATCAGTGATCAAGCCTTCATACTTGATCATTTGAGTTATAGAAGAGACAACAATAAAGCCACTGACTCTCTTTCTTCAATACCAATTTCTGACACACCCAGGAAATTGCTTGACATTGAAAATAATAAAGTCAGTTCGTTCCGACGATGATAAAGAAGCTAGTTGTCTCGCCCTTATAACATCGTCACCACGCACAAATGAGCATATGCATGGCCGAGACATTCGGAGAAATATAGCTACCTAATTGCTGGGATGAGTCGTCATTTTGATGCATGTCTTTTGGTTAGAGGGAGTTCACTTGCTTTGGCTTATCAAAAGTACTATAGCTACCTAATTGCTGCGATGAGTCGTCATGTTTTGATGCATGTCTTTTGGTTAGAGGGAGTTCACTTGCTTTGGCTTATCAAAAGTACTAATATTTAAGGAAGGGGGGGGGGTTAAGATATAATATATGGGTGATGAAAGAGTGTGGTGTTGTGGTTCATGGAATCTGGTGCTTTCTGTTAATTTGATACGTTGACCACACATGGAAGATCTGAGGAAGTGGTGGTACGAACTTTTGGTGACAACGTAACAGTTTTATTAGATGATTTGCAGAGCGAAACAGTGAAAGATCTTGGACTGCAGAAATATAGGGTTGGATTTGCTGCAGATCATGTGCAGAGTTTGTTTTTGATTATCCACAAAAATAATGCCAATGTCTAAAACAAAGGCATTCTAATTGTTCTCTGTTTCACCAAAAAAACAAAGTAATGTTGTCCCTATTTATATTCAACTTTATATTCTTCTGATTAATAACGAACTTTCTTATGATTTGTAATTAAGCTTTTGGCATGACTGACCACTGAGATTCTGCAACTAAGCTTGATCAAGTAGGGACATTTTAACCAATAGCATTTTAACCAAGGAGCTTGGTCTTGAATTTTCACTTCTTATATTGGAGGATATTTTTATTATTAGATGATGATTTGAATAAAGAAACAGTGGAAGATCTTGGACTGCAGAAATATAGGGTTGGTGTTGCTACAGATTATGTGGAGAGTCTATTCTTGATACGCCAAGAAAATGATGCCTATGTCAATAACGTAAGGCATTCTTGGAAGATCCAACTCGACGTTTAATAACAAAACAACAGATTCAGCCAATCCCTTTCCTAATAATTACATCAGGCAATTAGCCTTCATTATCTCTATTTAAAATCTTCAGAAGAGGAGATGGGTATAGCATCCAATTTGATGAACACACCCTCCTTGAGAGTAGCCTCAACCAGCCAGCTAATAAGTTAGCTTTCTCTGGGAATCTAAAGGGGTGTTTGATTCTACTTTTAAAAACTGTTTTTATGTTTTTAAAAACAAGAAAACAAAAAAAAAATTATTTGGGGTATTGTTTTTAATAAGTTGTTTTTAAAAACAAAACAGAAACTTGTTTTTAAAAACTAAAAAACAAAAACAAACTTTATTTCTCTATTTATTTATTTTTTGCATCTTTTGGTTTTTGTTTAGGAAAATTAGAAACCCTCTCTACTCTATTTGATGCCTTTTTCTTCATTTAGAATTTAAGTTATAATTGAAATTTCATATATTTATTTTTAAAAATATATTTCTTTAAAAATGATACAAACAGATTTTTTTTTTTCCTTTTGAAAAATTGTTTTATAAAACAGTTTTAAAAAAAAAGAAAATAGAAACAAACATGCCCTAACAAGAAAATCACCCAATGATATACCGCTTATAAAAAGTCCTGTAGATAAATTTTTTTAACACCGTCATCTCATTTTTTAAAATAGTTTCAAACGTTAAGGACTAACTGATGTGATGATAAATGACCCAATAAAAAGGGGGAAAAAAATAAAACTCAACAACCTGATTCAAACAGAAGGAAAGCTGTAAGGAGCTCTAGATTAATTTTCCGTGCGATAATACAATTAAAGAAAAATAACATGAAAATTAGATATTTTGCAACTTTCTTCTGCGAGACCATGGTGTACCTCGTGCTATTTTTTATTTTTCACTCTCAACATCTCTGCACACAATTAGTTTTTTATACTATATTTTTATATATTCCACCATAACATGAAAATTAGAAAAATAAATATAATCCCCAAAAGATAATACAAAAATAGAGGGAAAATTAAAATAAATGACCAAGAAAAAATTAATATTTATTATACAGGAAAATTAAAATGGTAATTACTTGAAAGGATCAAAATTCAAAATAGAAATTTAAAATTACTAATTTGTCCATAATTAAACCTTTTACATTATTTACTACATTTAAAATTAAGAAATAACTAAAATTATCCATAAATAAAATGTGACATGATAGTATCTTTTTTTGTTAATTTTTATTTTTTACCAAGTTTTTTTATTCATATAATCAATATATCATTTAATCAATCAGTATAACATCAAATTGTTTAATTAATATTATCAACACTAATAAGAATTAAAACTTTTTATAAAAATAAAAAATAAATTCATTTTATATCTTTTCATAATATAATAGATTATCTAGATATTTTTATTTTATTAACATTACATGCATATTTTTAACTCACATAATTTTTTTCTAAATTAAAAATAAATCATATAAATTTTCTTTGAATTATTTTAAACTAAGTAAATTTTATTTTTACTTGCTAGACTTATATAAATTTTTATTGAACGTATATAATAAATTATAAAAGATATTAAGTTTTATTAATATTATATAATTTGTATTTAAAGTTTGTATTAAGTTTTAAAAATATATAATTTTGAAAAAATTGGACAAACTGTAATTTTTTCCAGTAAAAATTGAGAAAAATTATGTTTAATTTAGTAAAATTTAATATTTTGTATTATTTTAAAAAATAATGTGAGAGGGAATGTAGGAGGAAAAATAGAAATTATTGTTAGAGACAATTTAGTATTTTTAATTTTTAATTTTTGATCCGTTACTCTAATTCTCCCATGTATGTATCTGATTTTCATATGAATCTTTATGAATATATTTCGAATGATCACGGCCCCAGAACTGAATTGAACGTGATCTTGAGCAATCGAGAAAGATGTCATAAATATAAGGAGGAATCTAGTGATAGCAGAAAAATAGAGTCATTGAGAGACCAACGACGATGGCCTCTTGGTAAGTTTATTTGGCCGTTTATGGCTTCAGCCTTGTCTCTCAATATATACGATTCCTTTACTTGTGTTCTTGAAATTAACTTTGCTGATCTTCTTTTGCAGGGTTGATTTTCCTGTAAGCCTTTTCTTTAAAGGTAGCTATCTTGATGTAAGCATATCATCGTTTTTTTCATCACCTTTTTCTCTTTATGTTTTATTTGTGTTTAATTTCTTTTGAACAGTTATAATGTGTGACTGGTTCCAATCCCACGGAAGTACAAACATAGAATCTGCAGTTAAAGTGAAACCTCGATATTTGCCACCAGAAATTTGGGAGAAGATATTTCAGAGACTGCCAGTGAAATCATTAGTGAAATGCATCTGTGTTTGCAAAGTTTGGAAGTCTATCATCACAGATCAAGTCTTCATACTTGCTCATTTGAGCTATAAAAGAGCCAACAATAATGGCAATGACTCTCTCTTTCTTCAGCACCAATATCTGAC
Organism: Vachellia collinsii; assembly: GCA_006871305.1. NCBI lineage: Eukaryota > Viridiplantae > Streptophyta > Magnoliopsida > Fabales > Fabaceae > Vachellia > Vachellia collinsii. The sequence continues at coordinate 7,037 of QFDD01003229.1, read as the reverse complement.
ACACCCTAAATATTGCTCCTTAGGTTTTGCCCTTCCATTTCAGCCATGGGAAGTTCCTGTCCAACAGAAAACAAAGTCGGAGCAACATCTGTCAGTAAATTCGGATGATAAAGAAGCTAGTTGCCTCGCAATTATGGAATCGTTACTTTTTTATCCATATATGTTTGACTTGGGTGTGGTTGGCACTTGCAATGGGTTAGTATGTTTTGTCAAGTATTCAGGATTGTTAGGGTTCGGTGGGGTTGTAATCATGAACGTGTCTATTCGAAAATATATCGTGCTTCCCGAACTTAATGATCAGAGTTTAACAGTACACTACAACTATAATTATCTTTGTCACCCTTCAAGTGCTTTGTTCGGGTTTGGTTTTGATTCTAAGAACAAGGACTTTAAGGTTCTCATGCTTCTCCTTAGCTTCTTCGAGAGGCCACAAGTTGAGGTCTATTCCCTTGCAGCTGGTAAATGGAGAAGAATCACCTATCAAGTTCCTTCAATCTGTTACTGTTCCTGTGGGAGTCCCAGATTTCGTAAATTAATGTTCGTGAATGGGGCACTACATTGGATTTCTTGTGGAAAATGTAATAATCATCATCGTACTTTGATATCAACATTCGATCTGACTGATGAGACTTTCGGAGAAATAAAGCTACCTACTTTCTGGGATTATGAGTCTTGTTTTAATCCATCTCTTTTGGTTAGAGGAAGCCGTCTAGCTCTGGCTTATCAGAAATATGCAGCTTGGCATGAAGTCACATATATTGTATGTGTGATGAAAGAGTACGGTGTTGTGGATTCATGGGATGTGTTGTTTTCTGTGGGGGTAACACAATATCCACACATAGAAAGAGTATTGGCTCTCACGAGCTCTGAGAAAGTGGTGGTACAAACTTTTGGCCAGAAGATAATTATATTGGATGAAGATTTGAACGAGGAAACAATCAAAGATCTTAAACTTGAGAACTATTGTGTTGGCTTTGCTGCGGATCATACGGAGAGCTTGTTTTTGATCAACCAAGAGAATGATAATGCCTATGTTAACAACGAAGGCATTCTAGATGTTCGTTTTGTTTTACCAAAATAATGTAACGTTGTCGGTGTTTGATTAATATTTTCTCCAGTGCTATTAATGTCAAATAGAAAATCTGTTAAAGTGAAGCCTCAATAAAGAAGCTAACCACCTCACAATTATAACATCGTCTATCAGTTCTCAATGTATGCATAACTTGGAAGTTGTTGGCCCTTGCAATGGGTTAGTATGTTTTGTTAAGCTTTCAGAATCATTTAGGTTCCCAGGATTTATAGTTATGAACTTGTCTATTAGAAAATGTATGGTTCTTCCCAAACCTGATGAGAGTATATCAATATCCATTTATCGCTGTTGCGGAGTTTTTTGGGTTTGATTTTGATCCTTGAAACAAGGGCTTTAAGGTTCTCATGCTTCTCCTTAACTTTTCCGGGGTGCCACCTCATAGACGAGTTGGGATCCACTCTCTTGCAACTGGTAAATGGAGAAGTATCACCCATGAAGCTCCTTCAATTGATTCGTCACCGTTCCTGTGGAAGTCACAAATTACACAAAGTAGTGTTTTTGAATGGCGCACTGCATTGGATTCGTTGTGGAAAATGTAATGAACAACATCATAGTTTGATATCAACAATTGATTTGGCTGAGGAGACATTTGGAGAAATAAAGCTACCTAATTTTTGGGATGATGAGTCATGTTATGCTCCATCTCTTTTGGTTCGAGGAAGTTGTCAAGCTTTGGCTTATCAGAAACATGGAGGGCTGCAAGGGATCACATGTAATGAATGTGTAGTGAAAGAGTACGGTGTCGTGGATTCATGAGATGTGTTGTTTTCTTGTTCAACGCAGAATTTACTCATAGGAATCAGAGTAATGGCTTTCATGAGCTCTGAGAAAGTGGTGATGCAAACTTATGATCGGAGGACAATTATATTAGATGGTGATTTGAACTAAGAAACAGTCAAAGATCTTAAACTGAAGAAATATTGGGGTTGGTTTGCTTCTGGTCATGTGGAGTAGAGGGTTTGTTTTTGATAAACCAAGAAAATAATGCCTATTTTCATAATAACGAAGGCTTTCCAGATGACCGTTTTGCTTCACCCAAAAATTTGATTGATGTTGTCGGTGTACTTATTTTGCATTTTATATTCAACTTTAAATTCTTTTGATTAATATTTTCTCCATTGCTACTTAAATATTATAATACCGTATAAACTGAATCAATATCTAGTTCTGTCATATTTTGTATTCATTCTGGTTAGCATCTTTTGCGTGTTTGATATGATAATCCCAAGTTCAGAACTCACAAGTATATCATCTTTTGCATGCCAAAGTACATAGTCAAATTAACACATTGTTCATAAGCTCCAAGGCTGGGAACTAGTAAAAGGATTTGGTCACAAGTTTGCTTGTGATCATGATGTACTGTTTTTACTATAGTTGTTTTAAATTAATTTAGAGATATCTGTCATTCATACTCATTAGAAAGCTTGAAGTGCACATATACAAAAATTACTTGACACATGCTTAATTAATTAATTAATTTGCAATTCGGAATAAGCTCCTTGAGGGTAAGGTGTGTTTATACATGTAGTCCAGTTTCCATGGTAATCGAATTACTATTCCCTAACACAATACTTAGATTAATTAAAATCTCATGTGCAAGTCCCAATTGAATTAGATCATCACAAACTTGGCTTGGAAATTTATTGAAAGCGTTACTTTTCTGGAAACATAATTTACAAGCATAATGGGGCTAGAGAATTTATGTACGATTCTACTTGGGTATCTCAAAAGGAAAAAAAAAATCAGCAGAAATTAATTCGTAATGATGTTGCTCAATTAAATTGAGGTTTTGTATATTGTGAAATTGCTTATTTACTTACATTAATTGTATTTATAAACTCCTAGGTTTTGAACCTATACTATAGTTGCCTTATTGTGGCCCTGATCTAATAGATGAGGATGAGGACAGTAAACATGAATATTATATTAACAGAAGATGTCCCAATATTGAGACAAGTTATCTTTTGACGCTATCATCACATTATTACTATGGTAGATCTGTGTAAGGCAATGGGGCTTTGTTTTCTAGTTTCAACTAAGAGTGAAGCAGATAAAAAAAATATCTTTAAAGTTGAATCATAAAGGATTTCAGATTAAAGACTAATGGATATGGTATTACAATTAAATGACATCAGGCACCTATAGGTGAGGGTTGTGAGTTGAGCATTACATCCTTTAAATTTGATGAAACAAAGCTAACATCTAGAATGTCTTGGGTATTGTCACTGGCATTATTTTGTTGGTTTATCAAAAACAAACTCTCCACATGTTCTGCAGCAAAGCCAGCCCAAGATTTCTTCAGTTGAAGAAGATCCTTAACTAGTTTCCTTGTTCTAATTTTCATCCAATATAATTACTCTCTTGCCCAAACTTTCTAGAACCACTTTCTCAGAGCTCGTGAGAGCCATGACTGTTCCTATGTGTGGATATTGCGTTGCCCCAACAGAAAACAACACATCCCATGAATCCACAACACCGTACTCTTTCATCACACATACGATACATGTGAGTTGATGATCTGCTGAAGATTTCTGATAAGCCAGAGCTAGGCAACTTCCTCTAACCAAAAGAAGTGCATCAAAACATGAATCCTCATCCCAGGAATGAGGTAGCATTATTTCTCCGAACGTCTGCTCAGCCAGATCAAATGTTGAGATATAACTACGATGTTGGTTATTACATTTTCCACAAAAAATCCAATGTAGTGCACAATTCACAAACATGGGTTTACGTTTGGGCCTCCCAAAGGAACAGAAACAAATTAAAGGAACTGCCCCACAGCTGATACTTCTCCATTTGCCCGTTGCAAGAGAGCAGACCTTAACTTGTGGAGGAAGAGATGACGTCTCGAAGAAATCAAGGACAAGCATGAGAACCTTAAAGTCGTTGTTTTTAGAATCAAAACCAAACCCAAACAGAACACTTGACCCAGGATAATTGTACGGTGTCCTTAAACTCCTATCAGGTTCGGAAATCACGATATACTTTCGAATAGCCAGGTTCATAATTATAAATCCACCAAACTCAAATGATTCTGAATACTTGGCGAAACAAACTAACCCATTGCAGCTGCCAACCACTTCCAAGTCAGGCAAACGTGGATATTTGAATGACGACGAAGGTATAATTGCGAGGCAATTAATTTCTTTATCATCGGAATGTACTGACAGATGTTCCTCCGATTTTGATTTCTGCCGAACACGAGATTTCCTTGGTGGACATGGAAGGCCAGAACACTTGGAACGATCTTTAGGGTTTTCCAGAACTACTTGATAGTGAAGAAAAAGTGAGTCATTGGCATTATCGCTGGCTCTAGTTCTATAACTTAAATGATCAAGTATGAAGGCTTCATTAGTAATGATAGACTTCCAAATTTTGCAAACACAAATGCATTTCACTAATGATTTGAACGGAAGTCTTTGAAAAATTTTCTCCCAAATTTCTTGGGTCAAATATTGAGGGTTCGCCTTAACTCCGCAGCATTGCCTCCACTCACACAATATAGCTGTTCCAAAGAAAGAAATTAAACACTATTAATAAAAAAAAAATATAAAGAGAAACCAGAGATGAACAACAGATGATTTATTCAGGGCAAGATATAAATACATTCTAAGAAAAGTCTTAGAGGAAAATCAAACCTGAAAAAGAAGATGGATGAAAAGTTATTCACAAACTTTTTATTTTGAGAAACAAGCCCAAGCCATGAAGAACAAACATACCAAGCTACGTTCATGGTTGTCCTCTGAATGTGCCTGACTCTCTACGTTTGTAGAGATTGGGATCACCAGAAGTCAAACCCTGTCATGTTTCAAAATATATTTTCAATGATTCTTATGAAAACTAACTAGATTTATTTCTTATCTTTTAAAGATTATATTTATTTTTCTAATTTTCTTGTTACATAATATATTCTTAAATATTCATATGAAAACTAATGAGTTATATTTCTTATATTTTAAAGATTATATTGCTTTTTCTAATTTTTAAGCTATGGTGAAATATACTATACAAATATAAATAACTGTGCGGAGAAAGGAAAATACTTAATGTTAGGCAGATGATAAAGTCTCAATGATAATGTAGGTATACTATACATATTATGTGCAATGCCTATTAAAATTTATTTTGAAGTATCATTTGATGTCATCCGTTGTAATGAAAAGTAAAGAGTTGTATCATTTTAGTATCAAAGCCTTCTGAGAAATAACATATATATTGTTAGAGAAAGTGAATAAGAAAGAATCCCTATATCATGAGTGGAACTTCTGAATAACCAATCCGTCTTAATTCTGCCTTGCCTGTAGATATAATCCCTTCTTCTCTTTGACACACCCTTTCCAATAAGATAGAACATCTAGTTGAATTCAACTATATTCCAGATGATGCCAATATTAACCCTAAAGAGACTCACCCCCTTTGATATCAGAGCCTTTGTGAGCGGGGCCTCTACTTTAATCTAAATGTATCTGTTGATGGATTCCACCTAAATCAAACAATGTACAAAAAAAAAATCTAGTTAGCATATTCTTTTTTAAAATAACCAATAAATAACTTTATTAAATAAATTAATAAATATGAATTATTCCAATCTTAGAGAATGTATTATAACATTATACTTATATATTTTTTGTGTACAGTTTTATTTAGGTGGAGACTAAATAAAAATGGTTATATTTAAATGGAAAGGGGCATCAATTGAGAGGCCTGCTTCCCATCAAGGGCTAGTTACCCTAGCAACAACACCATCCTCCATTCTTGGATGAAATTATAAATTTGAATTTGATATTGACATGTTTGTGAAGGTAAAATGCACATTTATACTTATGAATTCAACTCTAAACACTTTGTAATTTTTTATATGATAAGCTCTTAGGATGTAAACAAAGACCCATAGCTTTTCACACACACACACGCACTCACTCACTCACTTGTTTTTTATTTTATTGTAATTAATTGTTAAAATGTGCGATTGTTTTCACATCAACACTCGATATTTTCACACGCTTAAGTAGATTTTTATGGATTATATTTATTTATGCACCAGAGCTTGAAAATTAGTAAAATATATATCACCAAAATGTAAGATACACACATAGTTTTTATACCAATCTTTAAAAATAGATTTGTCAATGTCACGGGGATATTAACCGCAACCGAACACGGAAAAGCTGTCACGCCCTAAAATTTAGAGGTGACCGGCACGGATTATGAGAGGTCTCACACTCCGTAAGCCTTTAAAATTATCAACGTATACTGTTTATCAAAATTCAAAAGACATAAAACATATATACCTTCTTTTCTCAAGATTATGACATAAAAGTACACTCTACTTAATTTATCAACATATCAGGGCTTCTGTAGAAATTTCTGCAGAGTCTCCTCTATATAACAGACTTATCGAAAGTTCTACATTGGCCTGAAAACCCAAAACAGCAATTCGGAGCAATGCTCCACCACAGTGTGTACATGTTTTCCAAATTATAATATAAGGACACAGATACTGCCTATAGACTACGTGGAGCATCTACTCAAAAAGATACATAAGCATATGCTTATATATATATAGACACACACACCAAGCAGTAGCTACCAAAAAGAGATAGGCGACTTGAGTATCAACAACGACGAGGCTCTTCACTGCTCAACCGGAGATACAGGGTCAACTGAGCTATCTGAAGCCAAAATAAATTTTCCGGTGAATAACGTCCCATTTATAAAATCTAATGAAATTGCAGTAATCAATCAAATGAATTTAATTTCGATAAACAATCTCAACTTCTGTAAGATATAATCAAGCATATTTAAAATTGCATTAAAGATTATTCCTTGAATAATTTCAAATATATGGCAAAATAACATATTTTACAAAATCGATTTAAAAAGGGTCATTCTCACATCTCATCTTTTCGTAGGACTTCAACAGAACGGAATAACAAGCGTGGACACA
>QFDD01003228.1:0-20604 GCA_006871305.1 Vachellia collinsii | reverse complement strand
CCCTGCTTTGTTTTGATTAGATAGCTTCAGTGATGACAGAAGCAAATTCATGAATTAAATTGATCAAGTTTGTTCTTCTAGCAGATCGTTGAGATTTGAGCTGGAAGGAGGAAAAAAATCCGAGTGTCTAATACCCTTAATTACCATTCTTGACTTGACAATACATGCTTGAAATGGAATTGAAATAAGTGCGACGCAGCTAAAATATTTTTCGCACCTAATTATCACTTTATTATTGTGATAATCCTTTTTATGATCGGTTTTCAATATTTTTGTGATAATAATTGTTTCTTGACCAACACGATTCAAAAAGCAGCCTTGATCTCCCGAATCAGGCCGCCATTTGTTGTAAAATGACATGCGATGCATGGCTTCATTTCTCCAATTAAAAGGATATGTTTTTTGGGAGGGGTTTAACATATGCTAGTTCTTGGGGATTTTTAAGGAAGAGAACTATATTATTAAAATACTATTTTAATCGTACATCTCTTTGTCACTAAGCAAGCTTCAGACTTCTGCTCTTAGATTGGGATTTGCTTGTCCTGTGTCAAGATAATACCTCTGTCAACTTCACTAATTTTATTTGGACTCTGATAGATAGATAGATATAGGTAGATGCTTGGGACTTGGAGGGGAAAGTGGGTAAGCAGGTGTTTTTGGTGGGGGGAACTTGGATATGGCTTTATGTTTGGCCTTCATCTTCTTCTTTTCCCTAATTGTTCAACTTCTTTGTTTATATTGCCAATTCTGGGGACATTATTTTGTGCAGTTGCTTTTTGTGATGTTTTGAATTACTTATGACTGCCTTTCAATTATTAAAGGCATGATTGGATCTTTGACTATAATCTGCGTTGTATAGGTTGAATCCGAGTACCTCCCTCTTTATAGCAATTATGGCCTGGGTCTGACCACTTGGAGCCCTCTTGCATCTGGAGTGCTAACAGGAAAATACAAGAAAGGGGCCATACCACCTGACAGCCGGTTCGCATTGGAAAACTACAAAGTAAGTTGTAATTTGCTTTGATAGATCCCCCTGGTCCCTTCTTGAATTGAATTAGATTTTCAGAGAACAGCCAGAATGCACTTATACCAAGTCACTGAAGTGTTGGTCTTTAAAATTGTGTGTGTGTGTGTGTGTGTGTGTGTGTGTGTGTGTGTGTGTGTGTGTGTCTGTGTGTATATCTCTATTTTGGTGATTTAGATTCATACTGCCAGAGTTTTTGGAGAAAGAGCAGGACGCATCAGTTATGAGTGAATAAAACTTTTCCATCACTTCAACATTGTTGTGGTTTCCCTTAATTTATATCTTTCAGTCATATATGCTGACTATTATTTCTGTCCTATTTCCTATTCTTCTTAATTTGTTGATGTTATATTTCTCTGCAGCATGTTCAATGCAGAGTTGTAGTAAATCAGTGCGGTGGGGTACTTCATTATAATGTCACGAATGATCAGATCATGTTGTCATGCCTCCATTATCTAGAGCATTAATCTCTTTTTCATGCTTTGCAGAACCTGGCAAATCGATCACTGGTTGATGATGTGCTCAGAAAGGTTGATGGACTCAAGCCGATAGCAGATGAACTGGGTGTGCCATTAGCTCAACTTGCCATTGCATGGTGTGCGGCAAATCCTAATGTTTCATCTGTTATTACTGGAGCGACAAAGGAGTCTCAGGTCAGTCCAATTTTATTTCAGTTGTTCAAGACATTTTATTAAGGATCAATACCTTTCACACAAAGCAAGACTAGGCCTTCTTTTCTTTCATTCCTGCCAAGACTAAATAATCTGCCTACCACCACCTCGATCATTCATCGTTAAATTCCTTTTCCGACCCCCCTTACTCCTCTTGGTCTTTGTGCACAAACACTTGCAGAATTTGTCTGTCCATTTATTACGGTCTCAGTTTCCCCGTTTTCACCATTTTGCTATCTGCTACGTAAGTCTTTATGGAAGTAATATGTTTAGTAGGCTTAACAATCTGGGATTTTAATTTACATTTTAGCATATCATTTTAATTTATTTACATTTTCCCGTTAACCTTATACATCTGGGATTCTCTATTTCATTTGTTGCTTTCTAGCTCGTTGCTTTCCTTTAACCTTCTACGAATGGGAGCTTGCCGTGTGATTCTAGCTCACTTTGAAATTTAAACCGGGCAATTGCAATTTTTCAGTGTTTGTTTGATCTTATATAAGATGACAGCTTATATTAAATATAAGCAACTTTGAAGCAGGATGGAAATTGTGCTGCAATCTGTTGCAGATAGACTACATGAAAGCATCATAGACTGTTATATTCTTATTGAGTACTTAATCAGTAGACGGTGTCCTAAAATTTCCTGGAATATGTTAACCCATGTGTACCGTCTGTCTTTATCCAGAGATTGCCACTATATTCTCTGGATAAAGACAATTTATACTGGCAATTTGCCAGTATAAATTCTTTTTGTATTTGCATCACGTGACTTGCAAATTATTGAATAGTACTGGAGATATATTTTTTTCCCTTATAGATACAAATCAGTGATGTGTGTTTTTTCTTTGCTTAGATCCAAGAGAACATGAAAGCGATTGATGTGATTCCATTATTGACACCTGCGGTGATGGAGAAGATTGAAGCTGTTGTTCAAAGCAAACCAAAGCGCCCAGATTCATACAGATGAATTTATCATCATCTCCGGATGGTAATGCAGAGAAAATGCTCGTGGAAGTTATTTGTTGTGACTGATGTGATCCCTTTCCGAGGGTGGTTGTTGGCATTCCGATGTCTTTTGTGCTCTTTTGCGTCTATCATTCATCTAAAGGGGTCAAGTTGTGATTTAACATTGCCGAACTGATTTTGGTGGCAGTATATTCCGGGAATCCATGTTTATGCGGCATAAATTATGCCCATTAATCTTGCCTATATGTGGATTGGATGTTTGATAATCTTTTATTTGTGATACTTTTCTACTTTTCAGGTTGGGGCTTGTCTTTTTCATTTTTGCTAAAAGAAAAAAAAGATCGAACTAAGTTTTGTTCAGAAAAATAAATACCATGTTGAGAAGTTAGGCTCAAAATCTAAAACGTTACTCGGTCAATGAGAAGAATACAACAGTCCCATGTATTTATAATATAAACCATGTGGGGACATGCAGGGCGGTTTTCCACCACTACATCCAAAATCTATATAGCTGGCGCCGCCACATAAATGTGCTTTCTGTGTAGTCGTACCTCTTAAGTTTCGAATATTTCCAAAATTCAGGTTCAATTTTGGCATTCAAATGTTCAAATGTAGGACTTTGGGCCCCAAGTTTTGGACATTGGGGTCCCCTTCTTGTCCTCAAAATCACATTACGCGTATACCTCCCCTGAGCAGCCCTTTTTTCATAAAATAATAATAAATGACCTTGAGGAATGTTCTTAATATATAAATGTGCAATGTGGCCACATTTTAATTACATTTTTTAAAAATTTATATTTAATTGTGATTTGAGATGTCTTCTCATTCCTACTATTAACCCCACATAGGTGCATATTTTTATTCAATCTCTCAGCATTCTAAACTTTAACTAGAGAATTTTTTTTTGAAATGAGAGCAAATTTGAAAAAGGATCTTAGAGTGTCTAAGGTTGGTTCAAGAGAGTTTAGATGTGACCAACTGCCCATTGTTCCTCCTCGTTCTTGACAGTTCATTTTTATTTTAGTAGAGTCTTTCAGTGACATGTTTTGATCATCTTCCTCGTTACTTAGAAAAAGTGAACCATCAGTTTAGGTAAAATATATTATTATTACGGCTCGGATAATTAAACATCTAACCTGTAATTGTGATAATCCAATTGTAAGAGCAGAGCTCTAACAGTTGAGCTACCCCCGGGGGCCCTGGCGAAGGTGTGAAGTGGGAGAGAATAGATTTTATAATTGGGGTGTTGAATAAGATAATCTTTTCATTTCTCATGCTTATTACATTTTCAGATAATCCGAGCTCTTTGGGAAGTAACAAAACCTTGGTTTCAAAAAATCCAAGGTAAGTATGTGAGAAAGTTTTATCTCGACTTGCGTGAAATTGATTTTGGGAATTGATTCCCAAATAAGCTTTAAGTTGGACTGAACTGAAAAGAGCACCAAAGTCACCCAGCATTTAATATACACGGAACTACAATTTGAGAACTTAAATTCGAGATTCTTAATTAAATTGATATAACCCTTACCTTAACAATTTAAATAAACGCTTGTTGTGGTATAGATATATTTTTAAGCACAGATTTTATATCGCATGCCTACTTATAGTTTCCCTGGGTCGTAGTAGGGAGGCTGAAATTTGAATGGTTTTTTTCTTTTGCAAATAAAGTTTACATTTTAAAATATCATTGTATATAATCAATTATATCATATTGGAGTCTTCTAAATGTTTCTCTCTCACTTCAATTATATCCTGGGTCGTAGTAGGGAGCATGACGTGTTGGTCTAAAGTCGAACTGACTCTTAATCATTGTTTTAGAGGAAGTGTGCGCTAATTTGTTATTAGCTTATTTGAGATTAGTTTTTGAAAAGTAATTGTACGTAATCCAAGTTAAGTATGTGAGAAAAGCTTTATTTTTACTTATGTAAAAATAATTTTGGAAGTATGAGACAAACAAACCCTTAAGTCACAATTCTTTTACCAGCATTAAATTACAATTAGTGTACTGGCCGGCAATTGATTGAATACATATACATGATCAATTCATCATGGTTTGTCCAAAGAAAAAAAAATCTACACTGACCTTAACAGCCATGTATAGAATATATTCTTCGAATAGTTTTTTTTAACCCATTCTTCATATTCTTCAAAGAAAGTTGATTGTTTTAAAACACGCGTACGCGCATATATATATATATATATATATTTGGCAATTTCCGAGATCATTTCGTTGTGACGGCATCAAATTTAATTATACACGCTTCACATTGTTTCTCACTTTCTGAAAAATTTGTGATGAAGTACATGGTGTTAAAAAAAAACCTACAACAATTTGATACTTGGAGAGCAAAATATTTTTGCGTGACTAACTAATACGAACTCACCATCCAATATTTTAGCCCAAAGACAAATCATGAACATGTCCCTCCATCCTAATATTTAATGGAGATTAAAAAAAAAATTAAAGAAGACTCCAAGAAAATACTTTCATGACAGATGCCAAACTTGGTTTTAAGAAATATCCCCGAAATGTGTAATATTCCGAAAGCATTCGCCAGATCACAGTATAAATTTGTTCTTAAAGGTTAAGATGAAAATGACAAGTTGGTTGTATAGATTATTCAGTCTAATAGCATAATATTTTCCATGAAGCCTTCATGCATCAGCGTGAGTGGCTGTAAGCTTCTTCTGTTCCAATCATCATTAGTCGTTACACTAGCCTCTCACACGTAATCTTCCTTTCCACTCTTTAAAGAATTATGTAATTAAAAAGCTTCTTTTTTTTCCTGCTATAAAATCCTCAACACCCTACAGTTAATTTTCGCCAAAATATTCACATACCAAATTCCTTTCTTACGTACACTTGAACAAAAGCAACATCATATCGATGGGAAAGCAACAACTCTCACTGATTATTATAAGACAATTCAAGGTCGCTGTGAAGAAGATGAAGTTGCTGTTAGCTCTGTACAGGCGAGTTCATTCGAGTGTAGGACGGCGTAGGAGCTCAAAGCTATTTCAGAGATGGCGAAGCTTCTCTGATGGAGGAGACATGGCGTTCCAATATGATTCTGAAAGCAGCAGAGGAGGAAGGAGGAGGAATGGTTACTATTATGGGTGGGACGAGGACGAAGGTGACATCAACCAAAGGGCAGAGAATTTCATTGCTAACTTTCGCCATAAACTAAGCTTGGAGACACAGATGGAGCTAACGTATTGTTCAAGTTCTGGTTTTGAGCATGATCACCGGCGAGTTGATGATTGATTATATTACGCTTCTTGTGAATTTGTTTGGGTTTGTGTTTAGAAGTTATAAAGTTTTGTCTTCTTCTTGGTTAGTTATATGGAACAGGTTATAACACCGTTGCAATAATAATAGTATAGCTGTATTATTTATACAATCTACACCTTTTTTTAATTTTGGTATTAGGGAAAAATTCATTTGCTAGTCCCTATAATTTACACCAATTCCTAAATAAAGAGCAGCCACATTTTTAAGTGTGACTGGGATGATAATGTTGATGCTCTCTTGTTTCGTTAATCTCTGCATCGTCAAGTTCTAGAAGTGTTGACCTCTTCCGATCATATTATACTATACATGAGGCGAGCAAGACACATATCAATTGCGCTAAAGGAAGCAAGTAGACCACACCTACTTCAATTCTTAAATTACGCCATATTGAGCTTCACATTTTTATGGTTAGGGTGGGTTAACTAAAAAACACTAATTAGCGAAAGGATTCAGCATTCGACAGCTCATATAATTAAAATTTGATCTTTAAAGCTAAGATTAAAGTGACTAGGGCTATTATAATTAGATGCTAGTTGCATAGATTCCAATCTACTATACACTTCGTGAAACCCTCAGCGCAAGTCGCTGTGAGCTTCCTTTGTTCAAATCATCACTAGCCATTACATTACGCGCAATCTTCCTTTCTACGTTGTACACTTGATTAGATTCTATAGCAAGCTTTCTTTCTTTTCTGCTACAAGAACCTTAACACCATACAGCTATCGATCACCAAAATATTCACATTTCTTTCCTCATTACGTATACTTCAACACAGCAGCAAACATATGGTAAAGCAACAACTCTCACTGATTCTTACAATACAATCCAAGGTCGCTTTGAAGAAGATAAAGTTGCTGGTACTTTTGTACGGGGGGATTTCAGTCAAGTGTAAGACGTCGGACGAGCTCAAAGTCATTACAGAGGGGAGGACTCATGGGGTTCCATGGTTCTGAAAGCAGCAAAAGAGGAAAGAGGAGGAGTTACCGTTATAGGTGGGAGGACGACGACGAAGACAACATCAATGAAAGGGCAGATGCTAAAACCTGCGAAAATAAATTAATCCGAATCGCATGTCCTTACTATTTTACAGCTATCAATTAAGTAAAATACGACACTCTCTAAGATTAAACAAATTAAATAGAGTTTTTTTGTAAGACAGGATGAACAAAACAACAAAAATAATTTAAATCTGTAATAGAATAATATGTTAGAAAAGAAAGAGAGGTACTTAAAAAATTTAAGTACTTTGTATAGAGCCTATAATTGAAGCACCTTTTATAACAAACAAGCCACTCACGTATTTGGCATTTGCATTCTAAAATTGACCATGTTTAATGTCATTAAAATGGAAATATGAATGTTACTTAAAAATTTGAACATTTCCCAATAAAGCTATTGAAACTCAAACAATCAAAGCGCATTAAAGTCATTCAAATATTTGAAAACTAACTTTCAATAATAAGGGTATTAAAATATGATTCAACGTAGAGATTTTTCATTAAACCATACAAAGCATTTAGTACCCATTAAAATCACATAGTCATAGATTTAAAACCACAAGGAGAAAACCATTTGTTCTCCTTGTTGTGTTCCAACGTGCATGAATGCATTTAACACCAATTACGGTGCAATAAACCTTAATCCAAAAAATCCTTCAAATGTATTTTTTGAACTTTTGAAATCTACAATTAAATGCTAGTAAACTGATATTATTTTTTGGTCAGAAATGCATTCAAAATAATACTTGTATTTTTATAAAACTTTTAATAAAAGGTACCCAATACACATTTAACTTATGTATAAAGCATATGGGAAAATTGTCCAATTTATCTCCAGTGACTTTTATTATGTGCAAACTCTTTCCTCCTCTTAGCTTTAAGATAATATTTTATCAGACATTTACTTAAACTCCACAATCCTAAATAACGTAGAACTCTTCCTTTAACTCACCAACAAATAATATTTACAACATGGATTTCATTGCTCAAGTTATGGTTCATCATCGAGGGTGATTACTGCAGACGACCAGTTTGTATCCAATTTTTATGGAAGGTTAACATTTTAGCTATATTTGTTTCTTGTTGGATCTGTTATATATTTGAAGGTTGGAAATTTTGTTTTCTCCCAGAGTGGTTGCAAATTATGGTTGTAGTCATGTACCTAGGATAATTGGTAAATAATAAATAGTTATATATACTGCAGGTTAACATATACTTTTCAATACTTACTATAACAAACTTGCATATTTTATAGTATTACATATTTTATTCAGGGGAAAATTAAAGTGCATGACTTAAAAGAAATGATATTTATTACGAAGAAGAGTTGTAATTATTTAGAAGGATAAAATATAAAAATGTAAAATTAAAAATAATTAATTTCTCCTAATAAAAAATTCCACCTTTCAACCTACATTCTCTCTTACATTATATTTTGAAATCTAAGTTACGTTAAATTAAAATAAATTTTCATAATTTTTACAACTTGCATGGAATTTGCTGGGAAAATATTACACTAGCTTGTTCAGTTTTATTAAAATTATGTTTTTTAAAAATAAACACAAACTGTGTTGAAAATAAAAATTATATAATTTTAATAAAAACACAATATATCTTATAATTTATTATATAGGTTAAATAAAAATTATATAAGTCTACAAATAAAAATAAATTTACGCAGTTTTCAATAATTCAAAGAAATTTTATATAATTTTATTTTATTTTTAAGTTAGAAGAGATTTATGTGAGTCAAAAAATGCATGTAATGTTAAGAAAATATAGAAAAAATAATATATTATATTATAAAAAGATATAAAACGAACTAATTTTTTACTTTTATGAAAAGATAAATCAAACAATTTTTGGAGTTATATTGATAAATTAAATAATATATTGATTATATGATTATGGAATGTGTTGGAAAATAAAAATATGAGTTTCATTGATTATATGAATACGGAATTTGGTGAAAAATAAAAATTGAAAAAAAAGACACGATAATGTTATATGTAAATAATGGGTAACTTTAATTTTAATTTTAGCTATTTTAAATGTAGTAGATAATGTTGAAGTTTAATTATGAACAATTTAGTAATTTTAGCTTTATATTTTGAGGTTTGACCCCTTAATTACAATTAATTTTGATGATTCTTTACAATAAATATTATTTTCACATTGTCCTTTATTTAAAATCTCCCTTTATTTAAAGGATTCAGTTTTTCCTTCCACGTTCTTAACTATAAAATTGCTTCAGTAATTGACCCAACTCTTCTTAAAAAATGGAAATCATGATCTTCTGGTTTGGGCTGGTAAAAATACTTGGGCCTATATTTGGGCTAATAAAAACATATGGGACTACTTTTGGGCTGATGAAAAGATACAGGCCAAAGTTTTGGGTTGATAAAACTTCATGGGCTTCTGTTTCGGCTGATACAAAGGATATGGGTCTACGTTTTGGGTTCTTAAAGCTATCAGTCTACGTCTGGGCAGATAAAAAGTACACGGACCAACGTTTTGGGATGATTAAAGATATGGGCCAATGTTTGGGTTCAAAAAAGAATTAGCTGATAAAAAAAATGGCCTATGTTTTGGACTGGTTGAAGCAATGGGCCAACGTTAGGCTGATAAATATATTATGCATTGATAAAAATACATGGGCCTACATTTCAGCTCATAAAAAATATGGGCTAGTTAAAGCCATGGAAATTTTTGGGAGAATTTGGGCCTATATACGGCTGATAAAAAAATATGGAGAAACTTTTGGGGCTGATTAAAGCTATGGGCCAATGTTTGGGTTAATAAAAGAATTTCTGCCCAGATTTGGGCTGATAAAAATGAGATGGGTCTACGAAATCATAATATAAACAATTGATAATAATTTTTTTTGTTATTTATGTAACATTTTATTTTTATAATTTGAACTTACGTTTACTCTAGTTCTGATAAAATATGAAATGAGTTTAACTTTATTTTAATAAAGAGAGTTTAAATGCATAAATATTTATATTAAGAATTAGATTATATGAATAGATACTAGGTAAAAATAAAAGGTAAATAGAAAATATGATAGTGCAGTTTTATTTTTAGTTTCAATGCTTTTGTGTTCTAAAAAATTGTAGGTGAGGAGAGAATACTGGAGATTCAATTATGAGGAATTTCGTACTTGTGAGTTTATATTTTAACTTTTATTCTTTTAAATAATTACGATTTTTATATTCTTTTTAATAAAAAATATTTTCAGAAGGTTTTTCACTTTAACTTTCACTTAATATTAAAAGAAAGGGAAAATTCCATATAAAACCCCTTTAAATTCTAAAATCCCAAATCAATGACCCCAACTTTACAAATGCCAAATCAGACATACACATACGAAATAGGAATTTGAGAATGTTGGTAATTTACCTCACTACCCTCCCATCCGCGTTGCTGAGAGCTTTTGTTTGGGAATCAATTCCCAAAATCAATTTCACGTAAATCGAGATAAAACTCTCTCACATGCTTACCTCAGATTCTGTAAAACTAAAGTTTGAAACCAAGGTTTTGTTGCTTCCTAAATAAACTACAAAACTCTCCCCCCATCGTGATCCCCCATTTCTCCCGTCCTCTCTCCATCAACGAAAAGCTCAAAGTCTTCTCTTCCCCCGTTCCAAAATTTTCAAAGACATCTTCATGGCTTTGAAGTAGAAAAATAGCGAGCTGTTCAGTGAATCCATCAACCTCGCAACATCTCTTGGCCTTCCCATTTCCTAACACCTGAAAATGAGCGGCTTGCTGATATTGGGGTTTTAGTACTGATCATTGTTTTGCTTGGGTTGTTGAATGATAGAGCAGCTAAAGCAAGCTCGCGAGTAACGAAAAGTGAAGGTGTTCTCATAACCTTATTGTCTGGCCCATGCTTTTTGGCGGTAAATCTTGTAAATGGAGGTCATTTTCTTTCACCGAATAGTCAACTACAAAACAATCGTTTTCAAGTCTGCTGCGATCCTGATTTTTAATCTGTTGGTCATGTGGAATTTTATGAACTGGGGTTTCTAGATATCATGCTAAAGAAGATTCATCAGCACAAACATTACAGGGGCAAAAGGCTGAGAGTTAGAAGATTGGAGACGGTGTGAGAAATGGTAGGAGAGAGTCTCAGCAACACATGAGCGTAGGGCAGGGAAATAAGTTAATCTAAATACTCACTAAATCAACAAAATTGGAGTGAAACTGTTGTATCCCACTGGTGGGAAAATGAAGAAGATGATAATAAAAACTATGGTTTTCCACTTCCCCTAAACCAGCAATTAATAATCAACTCACAAGTTTAAATTTTTATTTAAAAGAAAGTTTAGGTGTCTGTTTGTTGAAGTATTAAAAAATTATATTGAGATAAAAAACTTATCTCGCTGTAAATTTATTTAGATTGTTTTTTAAAAGAAAGCTTATATCATATTAGTCTTCAGAGAACATGGCCATGACCATGGCACATACGAACGCAGAAAATACGTCGTTAGATTCTGCAGTGTTTATGATTTACTATATTAAGCAAGCTTCATTCTCCTACATATCCGGTCGAACTCCGAGACTCATGGAACGTTTTTTTCTCGCTCTTTCTTTTCCTCTCAAATGTTCTCACGGACAAACCAGTTTTCTGGTTTTTTCAAAACTTAAAACTACTCTAACTCCATTTTTTTTCCTTTTGGGTGCTTCATGGATTCCCTCGATTCCCAATTCTTCCATTCCCTTCGCAGCAATCTCCCCAGTATATCTTTCTCGCTGTCATTGAATCTCTGCACATTCAAACAGGTACCAAGTTCTGAAAGAACACCTTTTTGCGTAGCTTTTGACCCCCATTTGATTCATTGACACCATTTTCTTGTACCTTTTTTTAATTTTGGTCTGACTTTGCTCTTATTGTTAGAAAAGAATGTAGTTTTTGAAATTGGGATCTTTTGATTCCATTCTTTTAACTCTGTATCTTTTGTGCCTCATTTGCAGAGTTCAAACTCGCAAGTTCCTTTATGGAACTAACGTGTAAATTCATTGCATGGGTTTCCTCTTCAGATTTTTAATGGCGGCCAAATATAATCAGCTTAGTTTATCTGTTGACTCATTTTATTGAGGGATTACATGGTCATGTCATGTCTTGAATATACCTATGAAGACATGGCTCAGTTTATGACATTGTTATCTACGATATGTTAATATATCTGGAAGACCAGCTTTTAAGCGATGGGGCAAAGGATATATTTATAAGAACTTGAGATTCTAGTGAGCAATCTACATTTGAGGAATAACATTGGCACAGGTTGAATATGTGCGGCTGAGTACTAAAGGCTTGTTTGCCAATCAATTCTCAAAAACAATTTCACACAAGTCGAGATAAAACTCTCTCACATATTTACCTCGAATGTGAAACCAAGATTTGAAACCTAGGTTTTATTATTTCCCAAACAAGCCCTAAGAACTCAAAACGCTTTAGAGCAAACGATGGTTATGTGGAGCTAGCCATAATTATTCTGCCTCCAACATGAATAGTGAGGCTCCAGGCACTCAAGGCCATTGGCTTAAAGGTGTAGCAACTGCCGGTTCAAATGATAGAATCCCTATAGACAGCGATGAAGACAATATATGTTCGCAGACAGGTGAAGAATTTTCAACAGAGTTCTATCGTGATCGGTTTGTTTCAAGGAGACTTGTTGTCACAACTGATGTGGACAATCACCAGCCAAATCGATTGGGTTTTGATTATAGTCGGAATTGTGAGGTGGTTTATGAGGATCATGCACGCGTTGTTGGCCTAAAAAGAATGGCTTCTGATGGTAACTCGGATTTGTCAGATTTGGCTGCAACATCAGGATGCATTGTTGAACCTGAAAGCAGGGCATATTCTAACAATTTGAACAAGTTCCAGTGGGAACATGGTGGTATTGGACAACGGTCTGGTAAATTTACTAAAGAAATTTATTTGGATCAAATTTCTTCAGCATCAACTGATCCACCCATTTATGCAGCCGAATCCCTTCAATCATGTCCTCCTCATACACCAGCATTTTCAGATGCTTCTTTTTATAAGAAGATAAAATTTCTTTGCAGCTTTGGAGGGAGAATATTGCCAAGGCCAAATGATGGGAAGCTCAGATATGTGGGAGGAGAAACACGAATTATATCCATAAGTAAAAACATTACATGGGAGCTACTTATGGAGAAGACTCGTGCAATATGGAATCAAACTCACATTATCAAATACCAGCTTCCTGGAGAGGATCTGGATGCTCTTATTTCTGTTTGTTCTGATGAGGATCTTCATCATATGATAGAGGAGTATGGAGAACTTGAAAGAATTGGAGGCTCTCAACGATTGCGGATATTTCTCATATCTTCAAGTGAAACTGACAGCCCAAAATCTATTGAAGCACTAGTCAATCTGCCAAGTGATGTTGACTATCAGTATGTTGCTGCTGTTAATGGCATGTTGACCTCTGATTTCAATAGTCCAAGATTATTTAAGGACTCAATTTCATCTGCATATGCTTGGGATGCGGAGGATCGCAATCCAATGTCCCCTCGTTTGGTAGGATTGCTCAAGAAAGCTGGTTCTCAGTTTTTAACAGGCAAATCATTCAACCAGTCACCACCTAGTCCTATATCTCGTATTCGTTCTCAGACTAAAGATCATCAAATTCACAACTCGGAGCTAATCATAGATCAACCATGCAATGTTGGGAATGAAGGCCTTGTTCCATTTGTAAAGGAAAGAATTCAATGTGGCAATTCCTTGTATAGAGATGAAGCCCATTCTGTTGATCCAGCTGCATACTATAACAATCGAGCTCAAGGGCCTCCGTCTCTGGATCATCATCATAATAATCAACATATAACGGAGGTTGATCAGCCCGAGACTCTCGGTGATGGTGTTCAATATCACGTGAGAAGACACAGTGACAACTTCGTCTCTTCTGTAACGTGTGGTCAAGGTGATATGATATTTGAGAGACGCCCATATACAAATGAGGGTTCATTCCATTATGACAAGAATATATCTCATCCTGAAGGGTCAACATTAGTAATTTCAGTCTCTAATGATAGAGATGGGTCTCATTTCAAATTGTTGCATGCATTTTCTGACCCAATGTTGCAGATGGATGAGAGGTTTGAAGATCATTCGCAGCACTCCTTTAAAGTAAAGGGAAACAAGTCACCTTTACTGCAAGTTTCAAGTTCTTCCCAGGAAAGGCCATTACAGGAGGGAGAGGTAATTCTGCCCAATTTTGGGAAGACTGGCAGTTTCAAGGGGATTTTGAATCCTAGCCTAAGGAGCTTGCAACTTGCCGATGATAAGAATGCCTGTTCTGGTGAAATTGGAAGATTTAGAGGTAATATTGAAGCTACGTCGCATGGAAATGTCTTGCATATCAAAGATTTGGAGGGCATCGATTATAAACAAGTTGGTTGCCAGTCAGTAGAGTCACAAAGCAGTGAAAGTAAATTATCTACTTCTTCATCAAAGTCTGAATCTACAAGAAACTTGAGGGAGCAACCACATGGTTTGCTACCAGACATGGCTGCTTGTGAGTTTTTTATGAGAAGCCAAAATTCTACGATGTATCAGCAATTTACTATGTCGACAACAGATAACAATGAGTCATCTCACCTTGGGTCATCTGATTTACAGCTTATTGACTCCCAAACTGACATAGACTCCTTACTGCTAGCCTCTGTAAGTTTATTTCCTTAGGAATTTTTCTACTTCATTGTTAACTCTACAATTGATTAATCCTTGTATTTTCATATTGCAACTCAGAATAAGGGATCAGCTTCCAGAGGGGAGATTTTTCTCTCTAGTGAGAATCCTGCCAACTGTCCTTACCAGAAGAATGCCAAGGTTGTCGATGACCACGATTCTTTTGTTGGGTATAACATTGAGTTATGTGACCAGTCACTGAGCACTGTTACTTGTCGAGAAATCAGGAAGTTAAATGCAGCAGCTGTTGTTAAACGATCAACTAATAGTAGCTCTTCAGTTGTAGATGGAGATGAAGAGGATGAATCTGAAGCTGTGTTCCCTGAAAGGGAAGGGATGGAAAGTGCCAGTCTAGAATTTCAAAGTGAGGTGAGAATTTCCAAATAAAGTTTCACTATATGGTTATTAATTTTTATTGTATGGTTTGACTAAAGATTCTAGTTTTCCATGATAGTTTGCAAAAGCTGACCATAGAAACTTTAATAAGTCAATTGGACCACCAACTGCTGAAATAGATGCTGAACTCTATGGTTTGCAGGTATGAAATTAGTATAGTTTCATAATTTGATGTAATTTAGTTTTGTTTGAATGCTAAAATTTCATTTAATATTATTGGTGGATGGATATATTTATCAAGTCTTTTTTTCAGGGGAGCAGATAGTTATGTTGGTGGAAATACATGAACTTGAAAAACGCTCGATGCCCTCCTTTCCTTTACTTTAAGATATTATATTTACTCATTCTCATCATTGTGCAAGACCTCCTGGTTTTTCATGACGGAGCATAAATCATTATCACCTTCATCATGGTTCCATCTTTTGGACCTTTGGCTAATTAATTTAAACTTTTAAACGAGCAACTTCTCATTTCTTGTTGCTTCTATCATACCCTCGTCAGTCCATAACTCTTAAATTATTTTCTAGAGCAGTTAGTTGTATTCCCATGAACATTAATCGGGGAAATGTTAAGACATGTTTGACGAATAACAGCATTTATGTTGCTCCTAATCCTGTCACTTGCTCTGTTAGGCAAATAAGCAAATAGAAACAGGACCAAAGCCTCCTGTATTCTGATAGTCCCCTTCCAATTTTTTCTTTTTCCATTTTCTTTACTTTTTAACCTTGCACTCCTTCAATTTTAGTAGGATAAGAAGATGGATCAGCGTCTGCTCATACTCATGTTTAACCTAATATTTGAGATGAAAACTTGCAGATCATTAAGAATGCTGATATTGAACAATTGCAAGAACTAGGATCTGGAACATTTGGAACTGTTTATCATGGAAAGTGGAGGGGAACAGATGTTGCAATCAAGAGGATAAAAAGTAGTTGTTTTTCTGGCAGATTATCAGAGCAAGAGCGGTTGGTAGGTGTAGATAATTATAAGCAAGTTGAATGTTGCAAGTATTCTTTATGTTCCCATTCTTCTTATGCTTGTGTGTGCGTCTCCTGAACACTGTCTACAAAATTGGATATCCAATATAAATATAAAATCCATAGAATGCTATATTATTTACAAATCATAAACAAGGATAGAAGCTAACGATATGCGCATATGCAGACAAGAGAATTCTGGCGAGAGGCAAAAATATTGTCAACTCTTCACCATCCAAATGTGGTGGCCTTTTACGGAGTAGTTCCAGATGGCCCGGGTGGAACATTGGCAACACTAACAGAATATATGGTACATGGATCGCTAAGGAATGTCCTCTTGAAGAAGGAAAAGTTAGTTAATTTGCAGGAGCTATTTTGCTTACAAAATAATAACTGGAATTAAATTTAGGTAACTTTTTCTTGTCATCCTGCAGAGTGCTTGACCGCCGAAAACGGCTTATGATTGCAATGGATGCAGCCTTTGGCATGGAATATTTGCATTTTAAGAACATTGTTCATTTCGATTTGAAGTGTGATAATTTACTTGTCAATTTGGGGGATCCTGAACGACCTGTGTGCAAGGTAACTTGTGACAGATACATGAATTTGAGTTTGCTTACTGACATTTTGGTCTATTTCATCAATCGAAAACCAAGTCTTTTTGTACCTATCTGGGATTATGGCTCAAACAAAAGACATGGCTGCCAGCTATTGAGGTCATTAACATCAACTTATGTCAGAAGAATACTATCTGAACAGGGCATGATAACTTTTAAGAGCTCTTAATTAGTTGTGTTCTTACGGTTTCGTTTCTTGTACTATCCCTGTATGAACTTGTTGGGTAAAGAAAACTAATGGACCAACACCTTGGGTAAAAATGTGCAATGAAGGTTGCTGATTTTGGCCTATCAAGAATTAAGCGCAACACGCTTGTTTCTGGTGGTGTCAGAGGAACTCTTCCCTGGATGGCACCGGAATTATTGGATGGAAACAGTAGTAGGGTCTCTGAGAAGGTTAGCAAACAGTCCATTTGCTTCCTGTGGAATGTAATAGTTAAAGTGCCTGGCTAATGGCTACTATCTTCTCTAATAGGTTGATGTTTTCTCATTTGGCATTACAATGTGGGAGATCTTGACTGGGGAAGAGCCATATGCTAGCATGCACTGTGGTGCCATCATAGGTAAGCATGCATAATTCGAACTTTGTGTTCCAAAAATCTCTTGACCATGACCATCGGATTTCTCGGTTTCTAATGAAGGAATATTATGGTGTTGCTGTAACATTGGCTTTCCAAACTGGATGGTCAAAATTTTTATTATTTTGTTTGGGTTATGCAAGAGAAGGCATGTGAGAGAACTAGTACATAGCAGCAGTGGAAACAAAAAAGGAGAATCTATCTTAGATATTTCTCATCTATCAAAGACTGTCACAGATATTTCTGGGGCAGAAAAACCTAGCACAACCTGTCGTGCTAGAATGTCACGTTGATTGCTAAACAATCGTTTGGTTTCATTTTACTACTTGTGATTAATTAAAAGAAAACTAAACCATTAAAAAGATGTCCAATCATATGACTGATAAAATCACCAGTGTTACCATTCTACCATACCAATTTATAAACTTTTAACCTTTTTCTTGTTTTGTATCGTCTAGTCCACACGAGAGTTTAACTGAGTGTACTGAAAGTTCATTTAGAATTCTAATGATGGTTTTAATGAAGGTGGAATTGTGAACAATACCCTCAGGCCTCCACTCCCAAAACGTTGTGATTCTGAATGGAAGAGGCTGATGGAAGAATGCTGGAGCCCTGATCCTACAGCCAGGCCATCCTTCACAGAAATAACACATAGATTTCGCCTTATGCAAGCGGCTCTGCCCAAGAAGAAATACAATCCTGCAACTTGATGAGACTCTTTTCTTCTTCTACCTCTTATGTTTTCTTTATAAATTAAAAATGAAATGCATACAAGAAAGAAAGAAATTTTCACAGAAACGTGTTCAACTATTTTGATTAGATTTGTTTGTATAGAAGCCATAGTTTAGGTGTGCAATGTTTTTAGCCAAAATTGTATATATGAAAGCTACACGTTTCCTCACCTTTTGTCCTATCTCAGCATGTTCGCTTTCACCAGATTTTAATACTCTCATTTCATATTTGAAGAAGAACACCTGGTTATTTAGTGTTCCGCTCCCTCCTTATGTTTTGGTTATTATTTTTCATGATGATGGCCAGAAGAATCTAAAATACTAGATAACTCATGAATAATATAACTTCTTGTAGATTTAATATTTTTTTATGAATATATTAGGATACATTTCAGCGTGTTTGGTTGGGTTGTTGCAGCCGATGGAATGCATTTTGGGTACAAAAGATCGTTAGGATTTTTTTTTTTGTTAAGTGTTTGAGCATGCTTTGACTTTGGGCAAAGGAGTTTTTTGCGTAGTTGGCCCAAATACCTTTTGGGACAAAAATCGTCAACGGAAAGAGCAAAGGGTTTATTTGTTTGTCTCTTGTGGCTTCCTGATTGGACTTCTGCGGGGCCCTTTGGTGGATTTTTGGGCGTGTGATGCTACAACTGGAGGCTCAACATTTGAGGCCAATTTCCCTATTTTTGTGTCCCGTTCTCTACAATGGATTTGTCATCCTTCTGAACTTTCAAAGCCTTAATGGTAATAGCCATTGACGGGACAATTCAAAGAAGTAAATATATCAATTATATTTACATTAATTTCACACTTATCAAAATAATTTAATGTTGTATTAAAAAAATATTATTATTTAGTTGATGTTAACTATCAAATACTAATGGAATAGCTCGACCTGTATAAATGTGAGCATTGTCACCTTGTGGAGTTCAAATAACAATCTGGATTTGGAAATAGTAACAAGGCCTTCAATTTTATTTATCACTTTTTATCATTTTAGTTTTCCTTAATTTTATTACAATATATGTATTATTTAATAAGTTTTATATCCTTTTAATTAATTTTTCATAAAAAATCATTTCTTCAATGTTTATTTAAACAAGTCTTTTTTAATAAAAAATCACTTCTTCAACATTTATTTAAATATAAATGTGATTTTTTTAAGATATATTATAAAAAAATTAATTTTCAAAATACAGTTATTCTGTACACGTTTATTCAAACCCATCCATGCTAAGTTTTCTTCGAAGATATAATGATAAATTGATAATCCCACATGCGGGCCCCTCCTGTCCTATTCTTCCTCTGCCTTTTATCTCTTACGGCACGCGTTCCTATGATAACCTCCCTTCCCATCCCACTGTGCAGACGCCCCTAGCGCGTGGAGACACCTCCGACTTCATTCTTTTACTGGGTCTGATCCTATTTTCCCATGAGAAATGGACAATTTGTTTATTCAAGAAAGATTCCCATACATATATACATGGTTCAAAAAAAAGGGATCAGGTTACCGAACCGATAGTTTAAAAGTTAATGGATCAGATCGAAGTTAAATTGATTATATTAAGATAATAACATTTAATTGATAATATTAAAATATGATAATTTTAATAATCCTTAATTTAAGAATATTCATCTTTATAAGTTACAATCTTTCAATCACTTAATAACTATTGATAATTAAAAGCATCATTAAATTCATTCACATTAGTAGAGACTGAGCCAGAAGGAGCTAAGTGAGGAAAAGTAGAAATGATAATAATATTATTTAAATTGGGTTTTAGGAATATCCATATCTTTCTTACCCTTTTTTTTTTTTTTATGAATTTGCAATTTCATTACTATTTTTTGTACTTCTAATTCCAGAATAACAGTACTTTGGTTTTAGGTGATGGGAAGGCAATCACATGAAGTGAGTTGTACCATATCATTAAATGTTGTGTTCTTGTGTGTGAGGAGAAAACGATATTGCTCTTAGAGCATAAACTTATTTTTGTACCAGGGGTTAGCCTAAAATGTTTCAGTCACAACTAGGAGGAGAATTCGTTCGCTTTTGTCTGATTTAAGAATTCATTCTATTATTAAAAAAATTAAGTCAAAGAAAATTGGAGCTTGAGTGTCGTGTACACCAAATATGTCATACTTCTAAGCTCATTTGGTCAAGTGGCTACCAGGGATGCATTGAGGCGCTACTTACCCCCAGGTAGTGGCTTCGATCCCTGGGGAGGCGAGTTGTGAAACCTCAAGGGGAGAGGTTATAACCTGGCTGCCAAAAGACCTCAGTGGGGTGGGGTGAGGTAGTCCGGCACCGTCAGGGACCCGGTGGGGTGAAGCCGTGCCGTTACATATTTGGTCAAGTGGCTACCAGTGGATCCATTAGGCGTGACTTATCCCCAGGTCACGGGTCGATCCACTGGGGGGCGATAAATCCCGCAGAGGGCGGGAATATATCCTTGTGTGTCTGGTTGGTGGGCGGGGGTTGTGCCCTCAGTGCAGGCCTGTGCGGATGCCGAGACTCTGGTGGGCGGCAGTTCGTTACAAAGACCACTTACGAAACAAAATTCTACAATCTCCTCTTTTAGCATCAGAATAATCTGCAATGTTAACTTAAAAAAAAAAAAAAAA
>QFDD01003227.1:0-17667 GCA_006871305.1 Vachellia collinsii | reverse complement strand
AGGAAATACCTCCCTCTAATTTCAGGTTGCGCCCCCGCTTCATTTAACAGTGGAGATGCCCCATCCAACGCAGTGACAAGTTCCAAGATCGGACTCAGTTCCGTGCATGGTGAATGTGTACAACCCCATTGCTCGATGAACTCACATTCGAGGGGTTCCCCATGGGGGCGGTGGCTTTGTCTCATCTGAATGTTCATTTTTGCGATAACCTGAATTATTTAATCCGTTTACTCTGGTTTTACGTGCATTTGAAATAGGCTTATTTTGTCAGTCTTTTTAAAATTATTTCAAACCAACTATTTCTGAGCCTTAACGATCGATCGTGTTGTGACACTGTGGAAAGAAGGTGGTGATTATAATTTTGTGTTATTGGTAGGGGCGGTTTAGAGCATCAGTGCCCTTGACAACTTCACCTAGCGTAGAATGAAAAGTTTTGGAAAAATAAAATTCTCAAGCCAAAGACTGGCCACGTTTCATTGTTTCTCCGACAATATCTTGGGGATGGAGGGTCTTATACCATGTGGGCTTATGGGATCGTTCAACTTGGTGGCTTTATGATGACGGGTCAAACTTAACTTTCCAAGAAGGATAACGAAGAGAAAAGATGGTGGGTAAAGAATTTTAGGAGTATCATATATGATTTCCATTTTTAAATTCTGGTTGAAGTGTACAAATATCAATAAGTTTTTATTAAAAGTGCATTCAACACAGTATAATTTTTGAAGGTCTAAAAATACATAATCCAAATACGGGCATTCTCAAATGATTTTTGCACTTTAACCCTTTCAACAAAAGAGTGATCAAACCCACTCATGATATTCATTCATGTCATTTAACTTTCAAGGGAACTACAGGGAAAGTAACTTCACGAAGAAAGCTTGCCCCTACTAATAATAATCCTACTTTTACGGAAAAAGGCAGGCATTCTTGAAGGATTTAAAATATGGTGGGAGAATTAATTAAAACAAACCTCAGAATTTTTCTTGATTTATATATAATATAAAATTCAACAAATCATATTATTTGAAAATTCTGAATATAGTTACTCATTTCTTTCAGTCTTTTGCAATTTCATTAAACGGATAATAACTCTCAATGCCATAACCAAAAAAATAAAAAATCCCCCTTCTCTGTTTTTTCACAAAATTAATTTAGATGAGTTAGGCTCGAGATTCACTAGGGTTAGGGTATGTTTTCAAACTCTAAGAGTATTTATAAAGATGTTTACAGATCGCCTATCATCAAGGTCTTTACATCACAAACAGAATTTAAACTCACAGTCACTATAAAAAAACAAAGAATTTAAACTCACAACCTTTTATATAGCCCATTTAATTCACTAATTGTAGGGAATGTAATTAAATGATGTTTACATAATTTTGTTTGATTCACCATTAATGAGAGATGATGCATATATATAAAATTGTCTGGTTGGATTACAGAGAATATGAAAATATGGGGGGATAATAAGTTAAAAGACAAAATCACCCTTGTCCCAATATACACACATATCATGAATTAAAATTGTATATTTTTTTCCTCCAAATTACATGACTCTATTATCACAACAAGCATAATTTATATACAAAAAAAAATGATAATAAGCTAAATATAAATTTGCTCATGTGAATCAATATATCATATTTTTAAATGTGGGTATACACACATATAAAGTAATTTTGACTTTAACCTACAAAAATGATATTATCCATTTATTCCATTAGTTTTTTCTTTCCTGTTACACGTAATATTTATAATTGAATTGAAGTATAACAAAATTTTTATTAATTGAATTGTGTCTATATTTGATAATTATAGATAATTCTGTATAATAATCATGTCAAGTATAATTTTTATATAATTTGAAATTAAGCCAACTTAAATATAAATGTGTATAGTGAGCAACTATAGCAACGAAAATGATGAAACTAGTAGCAATAAAGAAAATGACATATATGTTTGATTTGTGTATCTAATTAAAAGAGCATTTTAGCCAATTTTAAAACTTATAATGGTAATTATATTTTTTTAACTGGATTACAAGATGTTTGCATTCCCATTCATTAGTTATAATAATGTAATCAGGATTATGATCACAAAATGTAATCCCTTCTACATTACAGAAACCTAATCAAATATTATAATCAATCCATTGCCTTGAGATCATATGTAATAATGTAATTCCCTTTCATATATAATCGAATCAAATGGGTTATTAGGCTGGAAGACAATTCTTTACTAGTTGAATCAACTTTTGCTGGGCTCTCTTGTTTTTTTTCCCCTGGGTCACACTAACGATTGAAGAAGTTTTTTGGGCACGTTCTGGGCTGAAAGTTCATTTTCGCATCTGAAACGAGGTCCAGGAGAAGCCTAGATTGTAATGTCGTTTAGAGGTCTAGAAATAAAGGAGAGCTCTATTGTCGTTTAAGTAGAGCTTCAAACTATAGGGGAACGTGGTTATTTCCTGACGAGTTCCTGTCTTGCTGATGAACCCGATCGGCGAATTTGGTTTGTGATGCGAAGCTATTGATAATCTGAATTCCTGAGAAGCTATAAGGGGTACAAAAATGGGAGAAACAAACCTTGCCATGGATGACGACTTGCTTCTCAAGAACTTCTTCGCCGAGGTCAGCGAAGTTGAGCGGGACAACGAAGTCGTTAGGTGCCTCTTCACCTCTCTCTCTCTCTCTCTCTATATATATATATATAGTAGCATGGCTATATATGCGTGTGTCAAGTATTGCTGCGTTCTTTTATATTTACTTTTAATTATCTGTTTACGAATTCTAATTTTTTTGCCCCTCTCCGTTATGTTTGCAAGTTTCCTTTTTGTATTTTGGCTCATTTTCGGAGGCTGTTAGGGTTCTGTTCTAATGAAAAATTAACGTGTTGGCCTATTCGCTTGTCGACTGCTTTTGATCAAGCCTAAATTCAGATTTCTCACCAGAGATCTTTTCAGTGTCCCCTATATTCTAAACGATGGGTTATTTGAGTACTTGGAACCTGGATGATGTTCTATGTGTTGATTAGAGATAAGCTATTGGGGATTGGCACTTTGGTTTTGTCATAATTTTCCAGATTTGAGTTCGTTCTAGCTTCATATCGACTAATATAATTCATAGAAAGCACTAATCCAAGTAACAACCAGGGGTAACTCATGGCTGTAAATATCACGTAGGATATTTGAACTTGAATTGGAAATAATCATACTGGTCAATAGTCAAGACGACGATGAGAATTGGATATCCTGCTTATCTTTTCTGCCATGGAGTTGACGTTGAGGTAAGAAGTGGCATGGATTATGACATCTGAAAGAATGACGGGAAAGGAGAAATGGATGTGTCGCTTACTCTCTATGAGAATGAAAGGAAACTAGTGAAAAATCCGAAGGTTGGCAAAAGGAGGAAGCTGGTGCATTGAGTGGGTGGACTTTGATTGCAAACATATGTATTCTTCGATTTATATCTTCATTGTTTTATACCGAAACATTATGTTCCTGATAAATAATTTTTTTACTGGCATTAAATTCTTATACCTTCTGCTGATCATTTCCCCCTTTTCTGCTCAAAGGATTCTCTCTTGTTTTAAGCTGAACCCATTTGAGCATCTAAACCTTCCATTTGATTCATCACTTGATGATGTCAAAAAGCAGTACCGCAAGGTAACCTGTCCTCCATCTAATTGCTGGCTTAGCTGTTACATTATCCTCTTATAACATATTTGTGCTAATTCTTTGCAGTTGTCATTGATGGTTCACCCTGATAAATGCAAGCATCCACAAGCGAAGGAAGCCTTTGGAGGTATATGCATGCGTGGTGTAGTTTTTTTATGCCATGATGTAATGTGGCCTTTTTCTTCTTTTCTGTTATATTGATAAGGGATTATCAATTCTGATATAAAGCTCTGCAGTTTGATGGCTTGGAATTTTTGTTTATTTTCTAAATATTTGTTCTGTTATTTACTTGTGTGCAGCATTAGCAAAAGCCCAGCAATTGTTAATTGATCAAAATGAAAGAGATTACCTTCTCAGCCAAGTTAATTCAGCAAAAGGTATGTGTATGAATTTTTCAAAAAAAATCGGATCAGTAATTCTTACCTTGTTAAAGCTGCTACTTCATTTCACTAAGGTTCAGTTTTTTGCACTCAGAAAAGTGATTGTACATCATCTGTGGGAAATAATTTTATCATCTTTATAGAGCTCTTGTTGTAGGGCAAATCCCTTTTCTTCTTTTTATTTGCACTTTTTGATGATGCATGGACATGTTATTTTTTACTTCATCATTATTAGTGATGTGGCGTACATGCAAAACCAAGTTAAAATTTATTTGCTGAAAATTGGAGTTTCCAAATTCATGGCATGGTGTCAAGCTCCACAAGGGTAGAGAGGCATATGACCAAAAAAAAAAAAAAATTCTTGTTTTTCTATTGATTTATGTTACAGAGGAGCTTAGAGCGAAGAGGAAGAAGCAATTGAAGAAAGATACTGCTTCAAAAATCAAGTCTCTGGTAGAAGAGGTATGCGTAAAAGCTACTAGAATGATTCATACGCCAGGTTGTGATTTTCACCATTTAGGAGTTTACAACCTAGAATTTCAAATACTCCTGTGTTACCATCTGTCTGATTGCACCTTTGTTTGTCTTTTACATTGGGGTCTCAATATTCGCTAATTGGTGATGTTGCTAGGCCTTAAACTTGTAAAGTTAGAATGTCATGTTTATTCAAGGATCAATACACCTTGTGTTCCCCAAAAGCTCATTCACATGCTTGTCTCTTGTGTATCACAGGGAAAATATGATCAACAATATGAACAATCGGAGGAATTCCAGCAGGAGCTTAGAATCAAGGTCCGTGAGCTATTAACAGAACAAGAATGGAGGAGAAGAAAAATGCAAATGAGGGTATGCGCTGGTCCCCCCCCCCCCAAAAGGGGGGTTCCTTTCTTTTTTTGATGTGAATCAGGGAGGACAATGATTCAAATTTGAGATGATTGAAAATTGCGTGCATAAAAATTTGAGCTGAAAATTTTAATACGTTTGAGCTAATTCATGTTATGTGATCATTGGTTTATTTTAATGCAGATATCAGAGGAGGAAGGCAGACTAAAACGGGACGAAGAGGAACAGAAGGAGATGTGGAAAAGAAAGCGTGAACATGAGGAGCAGTGGGAAGGAACGAGGGAACAGAGGGTTAGTTTTAGTTTTCTATTTATTTCATTTATGACCATTTTATCCATAGCTGACTGGAATCATACAGAAGGTGAACTGGAATTCTGGAAACAAAAATAGTTTGGTAGTAGCAATAATACGAAGTTATGCTTAGAATCTTGTAAAAATTGATTGCACATTCAGATTTTATTGTAGGAATAATACATTTTGGGTAAAGTAGCATCAATCACCCTAATACATTTTAGGATACTTATGCACTTTAAATAAGAATAGCGTGCCGGAAACACAAGAAAAAATAATATCATGATGCTGGATCGTTAATAAGATGGTGCTGAATGCAAATAGGAAGTAGCATTTGCATGCTGGAATAAATTGAAAGCTGACAACCATTTATTTATCAGGTATCTAGTTGGAGAGATTTTATGAAGGCCGGAAAGAAGGTTCGAACTTGCTGATTTTTTTTTTAAACACTAGTAAACTCATTCCCATAACACTACTAGTTGGGGGAAATCATAAATTGCGGGATTTAAAAATTATCCCTTTGATTTCATCTGCAGGGTAAGAAGGGAGAGATTCGCCCTCCAAAGCTTAAGACTGAAGATCCCAACAAGTCCTACGTTCAGAGGCCGGTGAAGCGAGGTTAAGTTTCTGCAACTGTGTTCAATAACTTCAATGACAAAATCCGAATTGCTGGTGCCTAGGAGTTCAGGGGAACTCGTCCATGTAGGCTATCCCTTGTATCAAAATGATAATTGCATGAATGCTTGTTATTGTGGCGATGAGGCATCTTGGTTGTTGACCTCCTTATCTGAGTGAAAATTGCCACACCATAATAGTTAGCAACTTCAATATAATATATTCATGTCGTTATTAGAGATTTCGTGCCTTCGGCGGTGTATGGAACATGCCGCTGTCCGATTGGAGATGATTATCGAGTTTTTTTTTTGGTTAAATCCAAAGGAAAAGGAGAAGCAAAAGAAACCTCAATGCACACTCCCTCCCCTCACTCAAAGGAAGATAATTAACGACGGATAAATGACGTCTTGCTAAGTGTTGGGGGTCAAATTTTGAATGAGCTACAATAAATTTTTTGTTAAGGATATTTGTTATCTTATTAGAAACAATCATATTCAAAGTTTGTAGGGATTGGTTATTTCCAACTTTCATGGTTTTTTTTTGGGTTGAATGCATTGAAGAATCAGATTTTATGGTTTATAGCTTACTATTCAAACATTTAGACCTTGAACGCCTAAATTGGCAAGTGAAATTAAAAAAGCATACAATAATAAAAGGTTCCCCAAGTAAAAATCAGTAAATATTTGAATTATATTATTTTCAGTAATTTTACGGAGTTTTAAATAAATATGTAAAATAAATTTTATCTTAATTTTTATAAAAATAATTTTTTTTAAAATGATATTAGGATTTCCAATGAATGCATTTAAAGGAAGGCAAAAACGCATGTGACCCACCAAACCTGCTTTACCAACAACACACTCAGAGCATATTTGGAAACAGCTTTTGAAAAGTGATTTCACACAATCCGAAATAAGTACGTGAAAAAATTTTATTTCGACTTATGTGACAGTACTTTTCAGAAGTGGTTACCAAATATACTCAATCAAAATTGAGGCTTCCCGATTTTCGTTTAGATGGCAATTCCTTGCTGCAGAAGGTAAAATGCATATGCAAATTTAGTGCCTAAACTTCCATGCCGAGGGCAAATTACAAATTCTATAATCAAAATTTTTTAGTCGGGATATGCGCATTCACACGGAAAATTAATGGTACAGAACAAGGATGGGAATTACACAAAGCAAAACCTCTATGATACAGGGACCGGAAGAAAGACTTAAGATTTATGTATTTCACCATCACCTTAAAGAAGGTAAGGGAGAAAACGAAAAAAGAAAAAACTCCTGTCCTCTCAACTTCCTTTTTTTTCTGAAAAAAAAAAAAAAAGATAATCGGCTAAGGAAGGGAAGTGAAAAACCTTGTGAAAAATAATGACAAGAATAGCCAACATTAACAACCTATAATAGACATAACCATGACCATCGTGCCTGTGGCTCCATTTACAGCACGGGGATGAAACTTCCAAGCCCTCCAAAGTAAACCATCACTAGCAACCTATCTGCACCTTGAACCAATGGAGTTCACAAGGCCTGCTGATTGAGTTGTGAAGCCCAAAATTAAGAAAGCCCTAAAGCTTTCTGCTGGGATTGAGATCACAAGTTCGGATATACCCCACAAATGGCATCTTGCTATTTACAAAACACGGGGAACCAGGCGATAGCACAAGCCAATCAGGCAAAATATTACGGAGCAGAGACATTTTTAGTGTCTATATCCAAGCAAGTGAACCTCGATCATTAGCAACTTGAGGACGACCTCTAGTTGGAGTCGGTGGTCTATTAGCATTCAGCTCCTAAACATGTTAACAAAATTAGAAGGAAAAAGCTTAAAAGACAAGTGACAAGAGTGCTACGACATCAGTATAAGATAATATTTGCAGTACCTGCATCCATGTATCTTCAATATGACGTTCTGGTGATGTTTCCGGGGAAGAAAGTGCAGGTGGTAATGGATGAATCAATTTAGGAACCACAACAAGATCTCTGCCCAAGACTAATATCGCCCCGGCATTATTTGCAGTACCTATTCTCAAAAAAGATTTCACACTTTAGAAGGGTAAATGCTATCAGGAGAAAAGCTTTATCTACAGGTAAAAGCCAGAAAAATACCACAGTAATTTGTAGCTGAGAATAAAGTGATCAAATGTCCCTGAGCAAAACGCTCAAAGCCATCCATCACGCATTCATGAGCACGAACAATCAGCTGAAGATCATTGTTGTTGCAGAATTCCATGACACGATCAGGCTACAATAGTAAACCCCATCGAAATGAGCATAACAGCATATGAGGCAAGTTAATCCTAAGGCAATACAGGTTTTAACCTCGATAAAGCACAGAAACTATCCAGCTAGGCATATATGATCACAATCTATATATAATATAAAGTCTAAAAACTGGTGAGAAAAAGAAAACTGCAATATATACAAGTTATGAGCAGTGCAGTTCAACTCACTTTGGGAAAAACATGAGCCCATAATTTAGTCACAATTCAATTCATATTACCCATACAGAAGAGGCAATTATTTTGTGGATACAGTCACAGGAGGCAGCTATCATAAAGGTACCAACAGGAAAATATTTAGAGCAGTCCATACATTGCAATGTTTTGAAGCTCCAGTACTATCTAATATACGGAATCAATCAGTTTTATTATATTTCAAGATATGAGAATTACAATTGCAAGCATATCAGATCAAAGCACCAGACTGTTAATTCTAAGAGTTTCAATGAACACTTAAAAATCAAGCAGTAACAGCACATCAAAATGAATTTCCAGAATAAAAAAAGTGTCTGTATCTTAAACGGTATTTGTCATCCAGAAACTTTGCTGCTGCAAATTGGTAATTTTCATACTACCTTCCAGCCAATCAAAAAACAAATTAACCATTTTCCCATTTTTTGAATGATGTTTAGATACAACTATAGAAGGTAATGAACACTCACCCCAAAAGTAACTAACCCTGGACCCCTAGCGTTTGGCCGCAGTCCTTCTACACTGTCATTCTCTGTAGGATCAGACCTAGGGACAAACATTTGATGCTGTCACTTTCCAAATAAACATAAATGATACTATCATAAGCATGTTATAGTCTACATATGGACTAACCATAATAGATCCATCAGCACAATTGACCCTGCTTCCATTGTAATTGGACGCTGGAGATTCTCAATCTGTTCCACATGATTTATTGAACGACCAATACCACCATGCATGCAAATAATCTTTTTCTCAATCAGGGCCGCCAGGGGAAGCCAATTAAACAAACGATTAATCCGATGCCATGCCCAAATTCCATCTCTCTCACCCTGATCAATGATTTACAAGGTTAGTTGACGTACCCTCTATCTCTCTCTGTTTTTTTTGGGGGGGGGGCGGTGGGGAAGTAATGTCCAGTGCATTATATTACTTACCATCCTCTCAATGCACTCAATTCGGAAACCAAAAAGGGCATTAATATCTGCAGCTTCATGATTTCCACGTATCAAATGTACGTTGTTGGGATATTCAACCTGCAATATTCACAAAAGCATGCATAAGTCTAAGGCCATCAAACTGAAAAAGATTACACATCGAAAACCCAAATATCCAGCACACCTTCAGAGCGAGTAGAAGGGTTATAGTTTCCAGGCTGTGTTGACCCCGGTCAACATAATCTCCTAGGAATAGATAATCGATATATCTGATGGTCATTAATACAACATTAGAAACATAGATACTTGAATATCTAAATTATCAGTTTTATGATAGTCCAAAAAGAGTATATCATGAACTCTACTGTGAGAGAGAGAGAGAGAGAGTCATGAACGTGAAGCCAACCACATCAGATGAGATCTATCAGCAAATTGCCTCATCTCATCATAACATTCTAAAGGCTAGGAAGATATTTCACCTAGATGCAGTCAGTTCAGGGTTTCCAGAGTCAATATAATCTTTTTACTTAAAGTCCCATTCAAACCCGTGTCAGAAGCAATTTGTATGTGCAAGCACGCATCCTAAAGCTTAAATAACTTTAAAAAAAATGTGAACCATAAGGGACCAACAATGACAATACTACATATATGCATATGAAATATGAAATCAACCATAAAAACTAAGAAACTTACGCTATGTCACCAGCAGTTGATGGTGCACCATATTCATCAAAGAGACGCATGAGATCCCCAAACTGCCCATGTAAATCACCAAATATTTTAATTGGTGCCTTGAGTTGTAAAACAGTTGCTTCACTTGAAAATATCCTCTCAGCGCTATCACAAAGATCTGCAATTTCATTGCAATCTAAGAAAAACTGCCGGCGAACTGGTGGTTTCCAGCCACGGGGTTTTAATAGGTGGGCTATAACCTGATAAGAAGGCAAAAAACTCCATAATAATAAAAAAAAATTGAAATAACATAGACAGCAGAAACAGGGATCTTCTAGAAGATGAGACAACTAGACGACCCAAGACACATAGCACATTTCACCAAGAAGAAAAATGGGGGGAAGGACACAACACAGCATATGTTAATGCAATGCTCACCACATCATGTGACAGGTGGCAAGTTGAAGTACAAAATGACAAGGGAGATCAATGACCATGACCTATCAGATCTTTCGCACTTGACCCCTTACACAGTATCAATATTTGTTTGGTCTGGTTTCCATCATCTGGAAGGTCAAGTGCATTCCCCATGCCCCATTACTTACGAAACTCTATTCATCCATAAAGACGTGATCTATCAGATATTGGGATCTCAACCTTACTGGATAACTTTATATAGTAAGAATCTGTTAAAAATATTTTATTTATCATTTTTAATCCATGTTTGTTTGATAACTAATTAAATACAATACATACCTTCTTTGGGACACTATTGATGGACATCTGCCGATCTAACAATTTTCTAGCTGCAGTTGCACTTTCTGGAGTTCCATAACTGACTCGCCTGCCTTCATTTTCAAACTGATCAATTGAAAGCTGTCTAACCATACCACCTAATGCTCCACCAGTCTCTGCAGCTATGACAACCTTTAAGCAAAATCAAGAAAAATCAGAAAGTGCAATTAATGATTTCAAGGAACCATCAACCCTTTCATAGCATTTTTGCAATCACAATGTAAGACTCACAGCTCTATGATGCAGCCGAACTCCACCAGAAACAATATTATTTGGCCCTGCTGAATCAGGCCGAATCAGGGAAGATATTGGTTTCCCGCTAGGGGTAGCCTCAGCCCCACGGTCTCTGTCAGGTAACTCAACTTCTCCATTCTCTTGACGTGCTTTAGCAGCAGCTAATGTGGCACTTATAGCTTCAGCTTCTGCTGCTGATGCCTCAACAAGATACTCAACACCTTTGATAGTCCTCCTGTTCAAATATTATCCAGAGAATGATGAAGCCAAAGAAGTAACAATAATTAATTACTTCATCTGGTGTGAATGATCACTATCTTACCGAGGTCCCTGGAGCATGGCATTCTCAGTGCTGATATCAGTATACATGTCACCATTTATAGGGGGAGCCACCGGATTTCCCAGAACAACTGAACCATCAGCAGTCGCTTCAGACATTGTTTGCCTGTTCCTATCATCAACAAAACCATACCGCCCAGGTAATGGTCCTGCTTGTACATTATATGCAGCAGCAGCATTTGTTGTTTCAGCAGCAGCAAGATCTTCAGCAACAAGTAGGTCATCAAGCAATACTCCTGTAGTACAAACCCAGTATGCAATGGTCA
Source organism: Vachellia collinsii (assembly GCA_006871305.1). NCBI lineage: Eukaryota > Viridiplantae > Streptophyta > Magnoliopsida > Fabales > Fabaceae > Vachellia > Vachellia collinsii. The sequence goes on along the minus strand of QFDD01003227.1, from coordinate 6,148 downwards.
GTCCAGCTTATCAAAATGGGAAACAAGTCAGCGCCCCATAAGGTTTTATTCCCAGGAGGACATTTCCACAGAAGTTGAAGACAAATTAAACCCCAAAATCTTGATCAGACAAACCATCCCACCATCAAAGATGAAAAGAAACACATTGATTAAATCAAATTATCATGTGACAATCAGTGACATCAAGCAAGAGAAATACAACTCAAGAAGTTGAATCCAGGAGGATTTAAATTCATATCTTACCGCCACGTAAACCACCATAAATAAAAATAAGGTCACCAATGGCAGCAGCTGCATGCCTACAACGCCTTGTCAATTCAACTGAGGCATCTCCACCAGCGGCATCAGCACTGTATCTACCAGTTCTTGGACTGGTAACAACAGATTTGGTATCACACCAAACACCAGCAGCAGTATCCAACACTAAAAACGAAAGAGACATTATAAGTTTTTCTGAAAAAAAAAGAAAGCATTGACAGGATTGAGGCTAGATATTGCCTCTACATAGCCCAAAAATAAGGGTAAAAGGCTCCAGGTTATGGCAAACAAGGACTAGAGAAATAAACTTAGAACTATTATTTTCTTTTGATTAAAACAAAAGGTTTTAAAATTCACTCTCCTATCAAGATGCAACTAGTGAAGGCCTAAGATAGAAGAAGCAAGGGCATGTAAACCAATAACTACCAGTTGCCTTCTGGATCAAACAGCCACAAATAGAAATAAAATAAAAATGACATATATTTGATGGAGAATTGGTGGTATGGGTTACTTACTAAATCTGGCATTGAGTAATATGGGATGCTCAATTAGGCATTAAGTAAGATGATTGTTCCACCTTAGCAGCTGGCTTTTGAAGTAGGGTTCCATATCCCACTTAGATACCCATCAATATTTGGACAAAAAGGGAGAATGGCAATTAGGTCCTAAGGGAAATAACATTTAACAAGTCCCAAAGACTTGTCAATTAACCACTTTCACTAATCAATGGTGCCACTTTCACTTGTCACTAACAAGTTCTTAGATATTATTTCCTTTACTTGGGACCTAATTGCAATTCTCCTTTAAAAAAAAAAAAAAAATACAACAGAGGCACTCAACAAACAGGAAAATTTTAGGCAACATTTTTATCTTAGTACCTGCAACACTTGATGAGTCTTCTACCATACGCCCTCCACCAAGAGCTCCTCCAGACACATGGAGCCTTGCATTAACGAATACCTAGAATCATAAAATCAAGCAAATTGTGACCCAGGAATATACAATCAACAAGTTAACAGAACAAAATAAAAGAAACTGAATCCCACCGCTGCATGCTGATATCTTGGAGATGGTGAAACACCAGGGGCAATTGCCCATTCCCATCTACCATCCCTATGCTTCGCAAGTCCATATGCACTAGCCAATGGCTGCAACAAACGAGCCCAGCCCATCATAAGAGGCAGGAGAATAGAAAAATTTTGAAAAAGCTTGCAAGGAAACAATTCACAAGATCTGAATAAAAATATTAAACAGAATTTAAACACAAGTCTAGCAACTAGTATTAGTTAAACATGATAATGGGTCAGGAAAATAAAAGACATATATGACTGAGAATACCAAACTCTAGATTTTCACCATTCACACATAAAATGGCATTATCAATGCCGTTTAAGGAATTTAACCTGCCTAAGTAATTAACTGATGTAGAACTGGACATGCATTTCCAATCAAAAACGAAGTACAAATACGTACAAAGAAAAAGTATAATAATTTCTTTTTTTAAAAAAAAAATTAACATCTCAACAAATATCATCTGTTATGAAAAAAGGAACTTCCAGCAAGGCCACATATACATACAAGGGGCCACTGCATGCAATAAATATAAGACTTCCTTGATAAACTAAATCAAAAGAATAGATAAATGTAAAATTCAAAACAAACAACTCACCACACTATTGGCGTCCCTTCCTCCACAAAGCAGAAGAAGACCATCAGAGCGTGCACTAGCAGTTGCATACCTACTCAAAATATAAATGGAAACATGAAACTCAACCCCACATTATCTCAAATTTCAAGCACTAAATGATACCCAATTGAGATCATTATGAGAGATATTTTTCATAGTTATGTGTTAACGTCTTCTAAGGTAAAGTGCTTTGTATGCTCAACAAGCAACAAGCATTTGTAAGCATAGCATATAAAATTATATCACGCTAAGCTGCCCCTACCAGAAAACAAAACATTACTGCTAGCCAAGGCATTAACCATATTATGTCATGATCTTAAAAAACAAGAAAAAGAAAAAAGTGAACTAAAGCAGAATGTAGCATTTAAAAATAATATTCCTGTAGGTGTCATCTTGTTGTAATCCTTTACTTTTGATTATGAATGATCTCCAGTTTATATTAAAAATAATAATAATACTACCCGTCCAATTCACATGGCCTTCTGGGGCTCTGTATTAGAAAATTAAAGTCCCACACCTAAAAGTAACAAAAAAGATTAAGGGCACAAAAGCTTGTGGCAACCCTAGCAAAGTAAATTCTATTTTGAAGCAACAAACCAACAGATAGAATAGTTGACATGACAAAACAACAAAAATTAAAGATAAGTCAATTGCACAGATTGTCACCAAATTCTATTCCAAGAAAATGTTTTTTTTTTTTTTGCTTGGTGGCCGGGAGTACACTTCCAACAAAAAAGTGATTCCTAGACTTTGACACTGTACAAAAGAGTAACGGACCACAAAACCTGGTTAATGAAATAGATGGCCACAAAATAGACAGAAACTGTGTTTTCACAGCCTTTTAAAATAATTATGTGCACAGCAGTGTTAATAATTTAGTTCATTAAAATGCAGAATTGGTAAAGAAAGACGAGTACATGCATGGTGGCGGGCCTTCTCCCTCTGGCTCCAATTTATGCCATTCATAAGGCTTGGCAGCTGTGTCCAGGGCCCATACATCAGCCAAAGGTCTTTTTCCTGGAAAGTAGGAGGTATGCCGGTTTAAGACTCCTTTTTTTATAGAAAAAGAGAAGGTAAATATTCATAGTGCACAATGCTAATGAGCTAACACTTAGGCTGTTACCATCGTTTCCTCCAATAGCCATAAGATACCTCTGCCCCACCAAAGCCATCACATGTCCGTAACGTGGCCCCGGTCCAGGGCCTTGAACAACAACTCTAGATAAAATTTTCCAGGTGCTATGTTAGATAAATATTATCAGAAGCATGAAGAAAAATTCACATAGATTACAAATCCAACCTGTGCCATCGGGGCCTTTGCTGAGTGAGATCGAGAACATGAAGGTCCTCTGCTGACAAACCAGCTGGACCAATGCCACCCTGTTTTGCAATGCAATGTTCCACTAAGAATTCAGATACACACACACAGAGGAACCGAATCTACTTATAGTCTGACACACAGATAACTTAAGGATCTACCCTCTGCATTATACCTGAATAACTACCATTGTTCCTACAGCAGTTGCCACATGTGCAGCCCTTGGGGTTGGAGGTTCTCCATAGGGAGTTATCCTGCATTATAATTCACTTACTAGCGTGAAAGTGTAGTAGAGAAGAGCATAGAAGCCTCACTCAGGTCTTAATGCAGGATGAAAAGAAAAACATTCTATTCTAGACTTACCTAGACCATTTATTAATCAAGACATCATAACAGTGAACATCAGCTGTAGCACCAGCTAAACCTGCAAAATATATAGGTGGTGCGATTAGAGCATGTAGCTTTTATCACTTAAAATTATTAAAGCTGTAATTTCGCAATTTTTCTTCCCCAAAAAGCACCTTTCAATCCAATCCAATCAAATCAATATTAATTCCTGTCAAACCAAAAAATTAGTATGCAAAATTAAAGAAATAATCTCTTCACCTTGCACTTTTACACAAGTAGATGACGACAAATCCCCATAAATTCAAGAATGTTTGCACCAATTAAAGGTTTCATTATTTAGCATCCAACTTGGATCGCTTAAGCTTGAAGAGAAGATATCATTTAGAGCTTCAATTGACATAAAAAAACGATGAACTAAAATATGAAATAGTGCATGGAAATTGGAAATTATATTGAAACTGGAATGCATTGTCATTTTCAGCAAATGCCATCATTTGCAAATTGCAACATTATTCGTAATGAATGCTGCCAACAACATAAAATGGAATAATGAACATTCGAGAGTATGAAATGGGTCCATGATGTTCCTATACCACTGAAAGTCTGAAACAACGATTGGGAAGGTTTGATCATAATTTGCCATCACCAACTCAAACTGCTTTAGCAACGTATAAGTGAGAAATACAGCAGGAGAGGAGTTGCCCCCTATATGGAACAACCCATATGCAACCCAGCTATGGTTGATAACAATAACACCTAGAAGCTAGGGAAAGTTCCTTAAATGATAAGTTCATGTCCAAGCACATATGCCTAAGTTATTCTATTTTTCTTAAACGATACTATCCAATTCCATTCCCTGTCATCAATTCAAATAGTCCACTCAACAAAGTTTGTGAACAACATAATACCCTAATTAGGAAACATTTTAGTTCACAGTGACCAAAGACCAACTGATGTCAAAAAAATTGAATATGCCAGAAAATCATTAATTTTTTTCAAATTTAAGCCTATACAACAACGTTGCAATAATAACTAGAACGAAACAAAATGCCCATGGGTGCAACTAAACTTTCCAGATTCTAACACTAACGACAGTAGTTAAGCAGCTTAATTGTTTGAATATCCATGATCTCTCCGCTATGTTAAACGTGCGAAGCATGATACAAAAAGATGATTGATTCATGAAACACATACGTATGCCAGCATTCCCGGCGGATGATGGAGTCCCGGCAGCCGCAGAATTCCCTTCAAGTGCAGTGGCACCACCAAATAAAATCAGCCTCGGACCAATGTATCCAGATGTACCCTCCTCTCCAACAGCTGCCACCGCTGTCAAAGTGTGGCCGCACCTCGGCCCTGGCCCATCCTCCTCCTTTTCTAGAATTGCATTCACGGCAGTGTAAGTTGGCGCCAGCCTAGGTCCAACAACAGGACTTTGCTGCTCCTGAGCAGCAGTCTGCTGCTGCTGCTGCGCTGGCGCCTGTGCCTGAGACCCGCCTCCGGATGACGGCTGCTCTCCTTGCTGCTCTCTATCCGTAGCTGCCGGAGCCTGACTATCGGCATGATTTTGCACGGCATGATCGTGATCGCTTTCCGGAGCCATCGAGGAATCGACATCCATTGCTTCACCCGAAAATTTAGGCAACTTTTTTGAGATCGGAGCTAAAATCCGCGCATAATCGCATTTCCAATCAACATTGCAATTGCCTCTTCAAATCCAAACGCTTAAAGGCACACAAACTTAATAGCCACGATCGAAAACCCTAACTCAGATCCTCGACAACTTGAATTCAACAAGAAGCACGTAAATTTTTCAAAACAGCATCCAGTCGACGGAAAGTCCCCTAGGTTTTCCTCTCTCCCCCCTCCGTGAAGCTCCGAAGAGAAGCAGTCCGAAAACGATACGGGACGAGACGGCCTCTTGGCCCCCAAACAAACTCCCCCACGACCGAAAAGCGAGAGAAATTATTAAGATAGAATTAAAATCCAATCACTTTCTCTGTCTAGCAATAGCTGGCGGTCTCCCTCTCTCCCCGAGTTGAAGGTGTTGTATCTTTCTCTCACTAATATTTTTTCTGCTTTTCCATATTTTTTTAAGAAAATACGAATATGAATATTCTCGTTCTAAAAAAGACGTGCGCGGTTAACGACCGGAATCAACCCCGGTAATTACGCGTACGGAAGAAATTGCGCGGCGGCGCCAACTGCATGTTACGGTGGAGGGAGGAGATCGGATAACCGGGATAACCAGTAATTTTGAATTCCTGAGAAACTATTAACGGTCTTCACGGGTTCCTGATTCTAAAAGAAGGTTCCCCCTCTGCCCGCCACCTCCGCCTGAGGGATCAACAACGCCGCTGGCAATGAGCAAAGGCACGTGCCATGCACATGTTGGCAAGTGCCTATTGCATGCTCCGTAAATTACTAACATCCTTCCGTATTTTTTTCAAAATAATTTATTTAACTCGTAAATTAATATATAATATAATTATATGTAAAAATAAATACATTAAGTAGAATATTTAATTTCTTCAACA
>QFDD01003226.1:0-17560 GCA_006871305.1 Vachellia collinsii | reverse complement strand
TTTATCTCATTGACAAATGGTTATCCGTGTTTGAAAAGGAAGGAGTCAGCCTCCCATTACTGTTCTGTTTTACCCCTCTCTCCACACACACGCACATATTCCACTTTATGCCTTTTTTATCCCTCTGTGGATCAAGGAACGCCGTCAGGACAATTTAGTTAACACCACCGCTTTTGTTTTTTGGGCGGGTTGAATGAACCGAAGGGATTGCGACTTGTCACGGAGAAGAGAACTATAAAACTAGACATCCTCAGCTCAATTTTACGACAACAAGCAGTAGTGCGCGCGCGTGTGTGTGTGAGGGAGGGAGGGAGAGAGGGAGGGAGAGTTTTATATTCCGCGAGCCCGGCGCTGCCCGTTGCCACCTCTTCAAGACCAGCTTCCATGTTCCTTTTCTGACCACCTTATTGGTACGCGATTTTCTGCTACATCAAGATTCCATTTTCAATAATTTCCCTTATTCCATCTCCCTGTTTGGTTCGTGAGAAATGTTGCACCCATCACCGCCTAAACTCTCTGTCCATACGACTTCAAATCTTCCACCTTTTTACATGTAGATGTGGCTAACCCAGTTCGGCTCTGTTTTTGCTCCTGGGTTGGAAATAGATTACAGTTTTAAGACGAATCTAGAAGTGGGGTATTTCAGATTGTAGTGGGATTTTCTCGCCGCAGGGGAAAAAAGATAGTGGGGCTGGTTTTTGGATTTCGTGATTCGTTTTGATCGGATCTCTTTTGTGTGATATCCGTTTGCTTCTGAGTATTTTGTTTTTGTCAGTATTAGACGCAGAAAGTAAAAAGAGAACGACAGGGAATATGGCTGTCACAGGTTCAACATCTAGACAGCCGCAATTCATTATGAGCACTGGAAACCGGAGCTCTTCAAATGCTCCTCTCATCGAAAACTCAGACACTGATCAAATTGTTGTCCCTGATGTGAGTTTTTAACGAAAATATTCCAATATTATATTACTCAGTTTTTTTATTTTTAAGTTTTTCTTTTTGTTGGTTAGCTTGGCATAGTGTATCTTTGTCAATAATGATGAGTAATTAGCAGCTTTATTCTCCCTGTTTGTTTATGACTAATCTTTTCAGTTACAGTGAAGTTACTTTATGAATGACCGTGTATTTCATGTCATAAGTTGATACGATGGAATGGAGTTAATAGTCTTCAGGGCACACGTCAACATGCAGAAGTGTCATAAGCAATATATGTGTAACATTCTTCAAATAGTGATGCAGAATGTAATTTTGATTTTTTTGTAAACAGTCAACAAATACTCAGCCCTTGTAGCAGTTTCATAGCAAATTATTCAATAAAACAAAAATAGTTACAGACATACAGTGAAGAAATCCCCATAAGTGAATGAGTTGAAAACAATATCAAGATGTCAATGATTTTTTTTTTTTTGGGTTCCTGATGTTTTCTTTCAGTTAGTGGCAAAACTAGAAATTGCACTGAATTAAGCCTCATAGTTAAATTGATTTCCAAAGTGATTTGCCCAATGACAATTATTTGCCTATGTTTCTATTCTGCAGAAAACAAGCTGGAAAAACTTATTTGCATATATGGGTCCCGGGTTTCTTGTTTCTATTGCATATATAGACCCAGGAAATTGTAAGAGGTTTTTCTTTCTCTGTTTTTATCTTTTTCTTCAAATGATTTCCTAATCTAATTAAAGTAGAAATACAGTTATATGATCTGTATTCATTATGTTCTGATGCTAAATTACAGTTGAAACGGATCTTCAGTCTGGTGCACAATTTAAATATGAGGTATCTTTTGGCAGATTTTCTTTCAATTAAATTTCATCTCAAGATAAGATGTGTATCATAAGTTCATAACTGGTATTTATAATGTTAGAATGTTGAACTCATTATCATGTATGTGGTTTTTTTTCTCCTCCAGTTACTTTGGATTATATTGGTGGCCTCTTGTGCTGCTCTTATAATTCAATCAATGGCAGCCAATTTAGGAGTTGTAACTGGTACTTGATTTGATAAAATTTTTGCCTTTAATTGAACAAATATATGTTCTTTTATGTTAATATGCTTCCTTTCTCTCCAGTTATTCTAATTGTGTTTGATGCTCAGGAAAACATTTAGCAGAGCATTGTAGGACTGAGTATCCTCGGTCAACAAACTTCATCTTATGGGTTATTGCTGAAATTGCCATAGTGGCCTGTGACATTCCTGAAGGTAGCCTAATCTTCTTTAAGCTGTTAAGAATGTTTTAAAAGAAACATAATTGATCTAAACATGTTCAGTAACCAAAGTAATGGATGAATTCTTTGCCCTTCTTTTTCTTGTTTAGATTCGAGCTATCCAAATAGTACTGAATTATGACATTTGAATTGTTGTCTTGTGAAACAGAAATTATTATTTGCTCATTTATATCATCTTGCCTTTTCCCGTGTATATGCAGTGATAGGAACAGCCTTTGCGTTGAACATGCTCTTCAACATACCTGTTTGGATTGGTGTTCTTTTAACAGGGCTCAGTACATTGATCCTCTTAGCATTACAGCAATATGGGGTAGTTTTTTTTAATTCCAGATCTTCTACCCTTCTTGACTGCTTGACTTCGTATAGATAATTTTCATATGCTGAACAAGTCCGGGTTTATTACTGCATGTTTTCATCAGCATTTTCCCCCATTGTGTTGTTTAACAGGTGAGGAAACTTGAGTTCTTGATTGCATTTCTGGTGCTTACAATTGCTGTGTGCTTTTTCGCTGAACTTGGGTATGCAAAGCCTGATGCTAAAGAAGTTTTGGAGGGTCTTTTTATACCAAAACTCAAAGGGAATGGTGCTACTGGTCTTGCGATTTCACTCCTTGGGGCTATGGTTATGCCGTATGTCCCTTGCCTCTTGTACAGCCACTGTTTTTCCCTCCTTTCCAATTTAAAAATACATTCTCATGCCCCTGTATCTTCATGTATTTGTGTCAGGCACAATCTCTTCCTCCACTCGGCGCTGGTACTCTCTAGAAAGATACCGCGATCGGTTAATGGAATCAAAGTAAACATCTAATTTCTGATATGAACGCTTTATCTTATTTAAATCCCTAACTTTAGTTAGAGTGATGCCTTCTATAAGTTTACGTACTTAGATTATTGATTTAGAAGTCAGTGGATAACCATTGCATGCATGCTTGCATCAGAATCTGTGCTAGAATAATATATTTTAACTCTGATGCTTAATCACTTACTTTGTTCATATTATTCTTGTTTGCCTACTTTGTTCATATTATTCTTGTTTGCCCAAACCACACAAATTAAAATTTGATTATGCGGATGCCTTTATTCTGTCTCTTCTTTTTTGTCGTGCAGTTTTCAGAACAAGATTCTTCAATGACATTTAATTAAGCTGGGCATTGAAATATGCTTTGCAATAGGAATATGCTTAATCACCGAATGCCTTTTAAATTAAAAGATTGAAGCATATTGAAAGTTGAATTATTCTTTTGGGTTTAACTTATCAAGTACCTGCTAAGCTTTTAACTTTGCAAATGTTCAGAAGATTAGATATAATAGTGTCCTATCATAATGAGCTAGTATCTTATACCATTCTGTTTCCCTTTTTGGGGCAAAATTTTTTATTTTGACAGGAGGCTTGCAGATTTTACATGATAGAAAGTGCCTTTGCTCTTATGGTGGCTTTCCTAATAAATGTTTCTGTTATCTCCGTGAGTGGCGCGGTTTGCAATTCCTCAAATTTGAATGCAGAAGATCAAGCGAGCTGTCAGGATTTGGACTTGAACAAAGCCTCCTTTCTGCTAAAAGTATGTGGAACACAGAGAAGCTACTACTGCTTCTGTATAAATTATAATAATGTGTTAAAGATAAATACCACAATTTTTAAGTCCTTGAAACTCAACACATAAATTCTGTCAGTTGCTGTGCTGATTAGAGTTAATCGATGATACTTGCTGATACGTTTCATATGCGCAGAATGTGCTTGGTAAATGGAGCTCAAAACTGTTCGCGATTGCTTTGCTTGCTTCCGGTCAAAGTTCTACTATAACAGGAACATATGCAGGGCAGTATGTCATGCAGGTAAGAACTGGCCGGATCATTGTCACATTGTGCCAATTCTTGCTTGTTTAGCACTGATTTTTTTTTTTTTTTTGTGGTTTGATTTTCAGGGATTTCTTGATTTACGATTAAAACCATGGATTCGGAATTTTTTAACTCGTTGTTTAGCCATAGTCCCTAGTTTAATTGTAGCAATCATTGGTGGCTCTTCTGGGGCAGGGAAGCTCATAATTATAGCATCAGTGAGACATATAACCTTTTCATTAACTTCTCAGAAGTAGCTTTCATTAACTTTTCACACAGAAATATCAAATATGGGATAGTCTTTGCCATACTTTGTGCTAATTGCTAAAGCCTTATTTGCCTGTTTTATCAGATGATCTTATCATTTGAGCTCCCTTTTGCTTTGATTCCACTCCTCAAGTTCACTAGCAGCAAAACTAAGATGGGTGCTTACGTCAACTCATTCGCGGTAAACTATAGTAATTTTACAGGCAATACAGCACAATTCATTTGTTATTCAAAGGAAAAATTAATTTTAATTCTTATGGATTTGACTCAGTTGTAATTCAGTCTTTAAATTTTGACTCGATGCAATTTAATTAAAACTATTTTAACCATTTAAAATTTTAGTTCCTAAGCTGAATGAAATATATAATTTTATTTTCTAAAATACAAGGACTAATATTTTAAATGTTAAAATTATAGAGATTGAATTGCACTAAGTTAAAGTTTAAAGTCTGAGTTACAAATAGATTAAAATCATAGGGATCAAAAGATTAATTTTCCCTTTTTCAAAAAGTATGTTACTGAATCAAAAGAGCAAAGTTGCTAGTTACTTAGCATCATATTCTTCTGATATAAATATTCTGGGTTCACTTTCATTTCTTTGAATTTTGCAGATATCGGTAATCACATGGATCATCGGTTCGCTGATAATGGCGATAAATATATACTACTTACTAACAGGCTTCATCAAGTTGCTTATTCACAGTGAATTGAAGATGGTGGGGAAGGTGTTTGTGGGGATTTTAGGGTTTTCAGGTATAGCAGTATATTTGGCAGGCATTGCTTATCTGGTTTTCCGCAAGAACAAGAAGGCAACACATCTTCTGTCACTAACGACACCTGAAAGTGGGCAAATGGAAAATGAACAAGGCAATGGATCAATGTATTGCCTCCCAAGAGAAGACATAGTTAACATGCAATTGCCTCAGAGAAGTAACCAAGCTGATCTCTAAAACAAACTTTGATTTCTCAAGTAGGATTTAGTTTTGGGGAGTTCCCTAGTGTAAGATTATAATGGTTTTTAGTTCCTAGAGATCAGAAATATAGTTAATTAGTAAGGCTATGTATCACTTGACTTGGTATGCTAAGCTTTTTTTTTTTTTTGCCCCCCCTAATAATGCACATCTTTGATCCCTTGTTATAGTATCTTTTCTAAATAATTGTGTTATCCTAAAGGTAAGAGTTAGTAGAGCGATTTGTTTTTAATAGAGTGAATTGTTTTGATTTTTCAGTGTTAGATTTCAATCCACTTTGTGTTTTAAAATTTATACTTTTTTTCTATCAACGTGAGTAACTGGTCTCTTAAATACTCTTTCCAATCTTTATTACAAAAATCCTTTGTAGAAGGTTTCTGTAGTCTAAACATAAGGTTCAATACAAAAGGTGAATATTATTAAATTCTTTTTTTTCTGCAACTACTCATGTTGAATGTAATGTAGAGAGAGAGAGAGGGATCGTATAAGGAAGGAATTAAATGTAATTAAGTTAGGTTAATTTTAATTGAAGGATAATATTGGAAAGTAATAAAAGTTTTTTTTTCCCATTTTAATGGTACAAACTATTCTTAACTACTTTTCTTAATTTTTGTGAAGTAGTAAGAATAATATTATAAAAAGAAAACTTGATGGAGTAAATGATCAGAGAAGGTATTTTTGATAAAGCAATGCAATTTCTTTAAAATGATTAATTTAACTTACTTTAGAATTAGTGGTAGTAGAATAATGCTCCCTCATATCTTATTTATAAGCTTCATTTTCTAGGATGTGCTCAGCCCTTTTTATAAGCTTTATTTTGAAATTGTATAAATATTTATTGCAATTTATTTTTTATTTTTACCCCCAGTTGATTATATATCACTATCATCTCTTTTTTTATTAATTATCTTCCATATCTTTTTCTACTCATTCTCCCTTCACCCACATTCTCCATGAATAAAGTTGTTTCAGAAAAATACATTATATTTATATATATATTTATTATATTTAACCAACTTTCTAAATTGCTTAACTTTAAGTTTGTACTCGTAAGGCCTAGAGCGAGTAACTAGGAGGGAACAAATCCTCTTTTCTCTCTGACTTTAGAACATTCCTTTTCTAAAGCAGAGGTGGGGAAGATAAAGAGAAGATGCCAGTTCCTTAATGGCAGAAACGTGAGGTGAGCTTGAAGCCACGTGGGACTGAAAAGAACCAATTGCCAAAGTTTAGAATTCAAATGACACAAAGTTGGTTAAAACTTTAAAACAAGCAAGCAACTAAAATTATTCAAGTCTTGAAAGATTTTAAATTACTATGGATCATTTGTAAACATTTTTTTTCCTTTCTATCCTTTTCTATTTTTAATTGAAAGAGTTTGTGACTTAAATAATTTTAGTAAAAACTTAGTTAAATTTCAAATATTTCTAAGAACTATGAATCATTTGCAAACTTATAATATGAACATATTAAAGTCACTAAGTTTTTCATAAAATTGACTTGGAATATACCTTATTTGAAAGTGATTACCAAGGTCCAAAAAATCAAACCAGACATTAAACTGAGTAAGATAGTAGTTCAAGGGTTGATGGGTCAAATCGGGAGTCAAAACAGGTTATATTAAAATAATAAAATTTAATATATTATATTTTATTTTATACAAATTAATAAGTAAAACTTATAATATTATTTTATTTTATGCATATTTTAAATTTTTAGTGTTTAATTGAATATAAATGATAAAAATAATTGAGATAAAATGGATTAATTTTATCTTATTTTCTCATGAATAAATTTGTTTAAATAGAAAATAGAGAATTAAAGATTAGTTTTATCACCATATTTATTTTTTAAAGTAATTAACCACATCTTCCCATTCTGGTTCCATTTTTCAGCGTTTTTAGCTTTGGAGGAGTTTTTTTTTAAAGTGAATCGGTCATATTGGTTTTAACCAGTTCACAATCGGGTTGACCTGATCGTTGATCCAAAGCTCACCCGGACCAGACCACCGGCCGATTCACAGGTTTCCCGTCTGAACTGGTCAGTCCGATCTCCTTTTTTGTACTCTGGTGATTACAACAAGATGGAGTGTATTTCTAGCTATTTCAAAACCAAGTTGATGGCTGCAAATGAGTTAATAGCCGTTTTAAAGATATTAAACGTAGCCATTGACCTAATTATTCATATTAAATATTGTTTATAGTTTGAATTGATTTTAATGTTACTTTGATACGTATTTTAAGACAACGTGAAATGTCGTTAATTTGATAAGTCCATGTTCGTTGGCAAAAAAAAAAAAAAGAGGTAAGTCCATGTTCAAGTGCCACAAGAAATCAGGACCACCCTAAATCGGGTTACGTGCAAACTTAGTCATGAACATTGAACTCTATAGGTTTTATATATAGATACATAGCTAGATTAGAAATTAGAAAATTAAAAGATTACACATAAGGTGATGATTCAAAGTTAAAAGAGAAACCAGACTAAACAAACGTTGAAATGGGTAAGAAAAAGAAATGCAAGAGCTATATAAAAAAAACGAATAGGGACAAGAAATATATTGATGTTACCACTTTTACACAGAAGCATTAGAAGAAATTAATTGTCTAATACAACAGATATGCAACACGTTCACGAAATCTATCTTAAACATTCTGATCAATATAGCTTCATATGGACCCAGATTGCTAAAAACTGATTATCTTCATCTTTAATGATAATAATAATACTTGGTAGTAACTAATTAAAGTGTGTGTCTAGGATTTAATCTGAACAGATTCTTCTGCTTGCTTGGTGGGAAGAGGAAGATGGCCTTTGTCCTGCAGGCTCTTGACGGTTTCGTATAGACACTGATCCACTGGTGTGAACTCTAATCCTAAATCCTTCAGCTTCTTGTTAGAGAATGTGTAGGGTTTTGCTCTTGGATTCTTTTCGTCTGAACATCTGCTAGATAGTGCCATGTTTGTGTATATATATAGTTAAATATTCAAACGAGTCAAAAGTGAAATAAATGCATTCCCAATTTTGAACAAGTACTAAGACGGTTCATAAACAGAGAATGGATGCACCACAAGAAGAAAGCAAAAGCATGATGTTATGTTCTTAGGAAATAACCAAAGGCTAATTTGACCCCTTCAACGCATTAGAGTCAAGATTTAAAGTATCGTGATGAAGAGGAAGCACGCAGGCCCACAAACATATAAGTGTAAGACTCTGACAAGGACATTGGGTTAGGTAAGGACCTAAAATGGGGAATAAATCATATGGTTCACAACTTCACAGGCTTCTTTAGTTCTTTTGGTTTGAAATTCAATCACGGATCGCATAAATATAATAATCAAGACAAAGTTGGTGCACCAAATGGATCCCCAAGTCTCTACATAATATCCATCTCCAAATTGTTTTTTTTTTAAAATGTTTTCAAATTCCAAAAGTCAAGACCAAAAACAAAGAAAATAAAATAAAAAGAAAAGTCATTCATGGTAGGCCTATAGCACTGTTCACCGTTGGTTGTCACCTAATTAGTCCCATGAGAGCCAGAGGATGGCTGCTTATATCAAGTAATATGTCATTTTCCATTTGGCCAAAAAAAAAAAAAGTCATTTTCCAACTACCCCAGATGGGATATCCCAATATGCTAGTGTTAGATATGAAGATTACTTCCTTTGAAATGAAAATTTTCAAGTATTTCTAGGAGTTCCTAGTCATTAGGAGTTAGGACCCAAAAAAAAAAACTTGAGTGCTTGTGTTTCTCTTAGCAGAAATAAGGAACACAAGATAGTGTTAGGATAAAAATAGACTTGTTACCAAACCAAAAAAAAAACTTGAGTGCTTATGTTTCTCTTAGCAGAAATAAGGAACACAAGATAATGTTTGGATAAAAATAGACTTGTTACCAAACCAAAAAGAAAAGCCTTACTTGGTAGGAATTGGGTATTCCGGGAAGTGCTTGGCCAGGATCTCAACCAGGTCTCCACGGTGGAGTGAACTCTCAGAGCATAAATAACGACCAGAGGCAGAAGGAGTCTCATAAACTAGAATATGAGCTAAAGCCACATCCTTAACATGAACATAAGCCTGAGTGGCATTTGCATAGGTCTTGGCAGAGCCAGTGAGATACTTGAGGATGTGAATTGTGCTAGCATTTATGGTGGATTGAAGCAAGGGTCCCAGCACCAAAACTGGGTTCACTACAACCAAATCCACCCCTCGTGCTTGTGCCTCATCCCATGCTGCTTGCTCTGCCACTGCCTTCCCATAGCAGTACCAGTTCTGCAAAAATCCATCATCCCTCATCTAATCAGCATCACCAAAGTTCCCCACAAATTAACCCCACAAACTATCTAATCTTAACACAAATCTAAGGGCTTAATGGAAAAGGGGGGCTCAATGCACAAGGCTCCCATTACTTGTGCATCCGGGCTCACCCTCTAGTTTCAGAACGAAGATCAGGGAAATTTACGATTGAGATGAGATGGGGTAGGTGGGAAGTACCTTTGTGTTCTTGCAATGATCCAAATTGCTCCAGCAAGACTCATCAACCACCTCATCAATGTTCCTGTTGGGATCCATGTAGACAGCTCCAATGGATGAAGTGAACACCACTCTTCGTACATTTGCCTCTGCAGCTGCTATGATGACATTCTTTGTTCCATTCACCGCCGGCTCCACCATCTCTTCCTGTGTCATTTCACCATCCTTTGTTAATCCAGAGACATTAAATGAAGGCTTCGGTGGCAGATTCTATGATATTTGTTTTGACAATGTAGAACTCAATGTATGGAGGAGAATCTCTATTATGTGAGGAAAAATTAGTGGCGGGACCCACCGGCCACCCAATCAATTGAAATGGCATCACTAATGATAGTTACTATTCATAATTTCATATATTTCATTGCACGCTTCTTCTTCTTCTTCTTCTTCTTCTTCTTCTTCTTTCCCTTTCCCATCCTCTTTCAGGCTACCCAAACGGCAAAACCTTGAGTAAGAGAAAATTTGAATATTTATTGTGATAGAGAGAGAGAGACTCACCGGGTTGTCTGTGACGGGAGAGGCCGTGTGAATGACGCCATCGCAGCCATTGACAACAGCTTTCACAGACTCAAGATCAAGAAGATCAACCTTATGAAGAGTTAGCCTCTCCTGTGCTCCTTCCAACTCTTTCAAGTGTGCGTTCTTAGAATCATCTGATCAACACCAAATTTCATTAAAAAAAAAAACCAAAATCAGTATCAGATAGACATCGTTCAACATGAATTTTGATTTCAATTCAAAAAAGAAAAAAATCGGTGGGTTCTTGATATAGACCTGGATTTCTGACGGTGCCTCTAACAGCGTAGCCTCTCTCTAGGAGAAGCTTGACAATCCAAGAGGCGATGAAGCCACCGGCGCCTGTGACGCAGATGGTTTGGCCGGAACCTGATGAGGCGGCGGCGGCAGGCATGGTGGCTAGCGTTAAAGATTATCTAAAAACAGAGACGAATTGGGAATCAAAACGAAGCTTGGGGAGCGAGCAAAAGGGGAAAGAGAAAATAGTGTGTGGGGTTGGTGAAGGATAGGGGGGAGAGAGAGGACAGACGTTAGATATTGGAGAAGATGATCTGGCTTGACGAGAGAAAATGCAATCAAGGCATGGCCTTTTATAAGCTAAAGGGCCTACCAAAATTACCAACCCCATGACAAAATCAAGTAGTTCTCTGTTTTAATTTTTCCCATAACTCTCTCTCTCTCTCTCTCTGCACTTTTCTCTTTAAAACAACCTCCATTCTTGTAACTTTTTTTCATGATTGATAAATATTATCAATATTAATATCCTCAATGAATATATTATAGAAAAAACTATAATTAAATTGGATAATGCAATAAATGCATAAACGTGTATATTTTTTAAATTCTCTCCCCCCCCCATCCACAGTACCACAATTTCCTTATAAGTTCATTGTAGAAGAAATTTTGGTCTCAAATATAAGTGCACTTGTGGGGTTATCAATGCGCTCATCTGAATAAGAAGTGCCACAAGTAATTTTTTGGCTGAAGGATTTTTAGAAAATGAAGGTACAAATTTGTCATGAAAATTTTTATTCATAGATAATGTTATCTTAAAAGTTTCTTTTGTTCAATTAATCAACATCACACCCAAAATTTTAAAATGTAACAATATTACTATAACCCATTAAAAATAACCTTAATTGTTAAAAAAATTGAAGTTAACTGTTAGCAGTAAGAGATAATATTACTTAATTTTAATGTTTACAGGACTACATTAAAAAAAAATTAAGAGCATTATTGCCCTTAAAAGAAAATTTTTAAAATAAATTTATATCTTAACCTTTCTTATTTGTCCAACAAGAGTTAAATGATAAAATTATAAAATAGTCATTAGATTCGTTTGAAAAAAACATTTATATGAGTGAGATAATTAATTTACAGATATTAAAAAAAAATTAGTTAAGTTAGTTATTTACAACAAGTTCCCCTCAAATAACATCTTTACTCATATGCATTAAAATTATCTCCTAATAAAAGTCTTCTTAATATGGATAGATACAACTGGAAGAAGTAACTTATATATAATATAGGATTGAAGGGGGCTTTAAAAAAATTTATATTAAAATTTATAATAAAGCATATTATTTGTAAATTAAAAATTAATTCTCTAAAAAAAGAAAAAGAAATTAACCATAAGTCTTAAGTAAGAAAATTAAATATAAATCGAGTTACACCGTCAGGTTTTGAATATTTACAAGTTAAACTTTTTATGTTTACAAATCAAACTTTTATGGATAATATTCATTAAAAGAATATTTGTTGTTCTCTTTTATTACTTGGTTTGCTTTTTCATGGCACATTGTCTATCAAAGATGAAATGATTAGAACGAATCTTGTGCAAATTCATATGCATGGGCTCCTTGCAATAGTCATTTTGAAACTTGACGATATCTTGTTTCTATTATAAATTCACAGCTAAGATCCCAAAAAAAATAATGTTATCTTTAAACATACAAAATTCAGCTGTGATATAATACTATTTTTTAACGTAATTAATCAGTTTATGATTAAGAGAAAAGGATTATTAGATGATAAAAAAAGTTAGGTACACCAAAGCTATAATAGGAAAAATATGCCTTTAAATTCAATTATTTTTTTATGCCTTCTCATGTGTTTGCGTATTTTTTGCAGGCTATCTTTTATTTTTAAAATGAGTGATTTGAGATGAAGTCCCCTTCTAGAAAGATTATTTGAATCACAATGCTACTCACTTGAATGTAATTAATTATTAATAAGGCATAATTAGTTAATTGATGATTGGCTTTCAAGTGCAGAAAGCTTGATTTTACCCCCAAAAAAACGTAAAAACTAATTAATTCTTGAAAAATTTTCAATAAAAAACGTTTGAATTATTTAAATTTTAATTTGGATTGTTAAACTTAATAAATCATTAATCAGGTTGTCTGATACAATTATAAATTTAGAAATAGGATTAGATTACCTCTATTCCCCATAGTTATTAAAAATAAAAATATGATTTTTATTTTTGAAAAAACAACATGCTCATCCCGTAAAGTCACGAAGGAAGGTTTTTTTAATATTTTTGTTATGTTCATTTTCAACCATCAAAATCCTTCTCTTCTTCGCCTTCATCATCTCAAGGAGAGAGAGAAAATTGGTGTGAATAAAGTAGTACCTAGTGGTATGATAGACATCAAAAGTCCAAACAGGAGGACTGCAGAAAGGAATGGGTTAATTTGTGAACCGTCGTATAGAGAAATTGATGAGTTAAGCCCTTTTTTCTTTCTAAAAACTATCTTCAAAACTTGAGAATCAATGGTGCCAATGTTTAATTTATGATAGAGAACTAAAAATAAAATCTAAAGCATAAGTAATGGCACATCAACAATTTAAGGACGGCTATCGTTGGGGAAAGAAAGACAATAAAGACAAAGAAGAGAGAGATTTTGATGGTAGAAAATGAACATAACATAAATATTAAAAAAAAGCTTCTTTTATATGCAAAATGAGAGCGTCATTTTTTCAAAAAAATACAAATAACATTATTTTTTATTTTTAATAACCAGGAGCTATAGAGATAATTTGATTCAATTTCTAAATATCTAATTGTGTCAAATAATCTGATTCAAGATTTGATAAGTTCAACGACCAAAATTAAAATTTAAATAATTCAAACGTCTTTTATTATAATTTTCCCTTCACTATTTGTTTAGTGAGGCAAAATTAATTAACCATGGATAAAAAAAGTTAGTCTAATTAAATGGCATTGATTATTAATAGAGAATAATTATTAATTAATTGTAACAGAAAAATAGTTCGACTGAGTAATTAATTGAGTAAAAGATTTTCATAACTATTACTTCGTCAGTTTCTTCTATAATTGTTGTTTAAGATTTTATCACAAAAATTAAGGAAAAAATTAATGTCATTGTCTTTTTTAGATAGTCCAATATGCCGTTAATGTATTTTAGCAATTAATATTGTCTTAGACTTTTATACGTGATTGAGAGTAAAATACTCAATACTCTATTCAAAATTATCTTGAAATTTTAAAATGACAAATAAATACAAAACAATCCTTTAAAAATTGACTGAAAAAAACGATTATTTAGAGTACACGTGATTTGTGTAATAGCTACTCTTTAACCCAACAAGATAATGACATATTTAGAGTACATGTGAATTGTCTAATAGCCACTCTTTTCCATCTTAAACTCAACAACGAAATGAAATATATTTAGAGTACAAGTGAATTCCCCTCGTTATCTTAAACTCTTCAACGTAACACAAATATAAATTTATTCGCATACTCTATCATGTCTTTATATATAAGTATCTTCAATAAAAATTAAACAGTGGTGGTTCCGATTACACTTACATCAAGTTCCTTAATTACATCTATTATATTATGTCATCCAATTACATATGTTTATATGTCTTATTTTTTCATGTAGGTTTGAAGTCAAATGATAATATTTTAAAATTAGAATATATAACCACATAAGATTGAGAACCTTAACATAATAGATGTAAAGAATTTGATCAAAATATTTTCAAAAAATTACTATATGGTTCAAAGTAAGAGAATTAATATCAGTAAAGTCCCCAGAGTTTGTTAATAATAGCTGCTTCACTTATCAATGAGACCTTTCTGATATTAATTCTTTTACTTAGGACCCTACAGTAATTTCCTCAAAAAATTTCTGCATTAGTTAAATTATTTACTTTATCTAAAGATGGAAAAAAAGCTATTAAATCTACCCTTATTTAATGAGAGGAATTATATCCAACAAATCATAAAAGCTGAAATTAATGAGATTTTAAATTAATCTAGGGGGGATTACTATAAAGTCCCATACAAGAGAATTAATATCATAAAGGTCCCAAGAAGTTTACTTAATGTCTATAATTAATCTATACTTAATGTCTTACGGTAAGAATTATCTATTAATTACTTTTTAAAGATATTTTATAATAAAGACAGGAAGGGGAAAAATAAATAGGATCAGAAAATTTCTTTAGAGTTTTTCGCTAGTTTCTAGAATCTAAATGACTTGAGATACTTATAAGTGCCAAGAAAGTGATTGAGAAATTAAAAACAAAGCAAAATAACTTATCAAAAAGAAAGGATCAAGTTTCATCGTCTTAAATATAAGTTTCACATTTTAAACTTTTAAACTGAGTCTATTTCAAAAGAAATTGAATTTATGTCTTTGTGAAACCACATCACATCAATTTCAAAAGAATTAGGGAAAATAAAAAATATCAGTTCAATTTATGGCAAAATGTCAGATGATGGTTTGTAATATACATACATACATAGATATATATATATATATGGGAGGCTGAAAGGGATCAATTAACAATCCAAATTTTTTTAAGTGGGATTACCTATTATTGTCCCTATAAATTATAGAGAATCTGAACTTCTACAAAAAGTACCAGTAGTGAATACGTTGCATTTTTTAATAAAGTAATAAAATATACACTTCCACGCTATATTGAATAAGATATGTAAAAACTAGAAAAATATACACAAAAAAATATATTAATTAATTAACTTGGAAGTGCAGATGGTACTAATTAATTTACTATGTAATCTATTGTAAGATTATAGTGTTTCAACAACAAAAAAACATTAGTCAAGAGCACAAATTTAAAAGGCAATTAGTCACTTTCTTCTTTATTATAACTCAACTGTAACTCAATCTTACATATGTGTTTGTATGTGTTTTAAGGAATGGCAATTAAGTCATTAAATATGTTTTAAATCACTAAATTTTTCTAAGTATATCCTTAAAAAACTCTCTATCTCTATTTAAAAACAACAAAGCTGCATTTGAGATAGAGATATTATATGACAGTATTAAAACTCAACCTAGGTTAACCGCATCAATGAATCAGTAAATTAATCCCTTAACTAGTCTGATCAAGAGTTCTGTACAAATCAATTATGTTGGATTTTATTTTTTTTTTGCACTGTTTTTTAAGCTTGAGACAATATCGTCGTATTGAAAAAAATTGACAGTTCATTAGATTTGTATTTTAATAATTTTATTTTGTTAGATTATGAGTGGTTTGTGCATAAATGATTCATTTATTGGTGAATTAATATATTTTTTAAATGATTTCTATTTAACTGACTTTTGAACAGGCCTTTGGCCACTTTAATAGTTTGTACGTAACTTTCAGATATGATTTCCTTTTTAATTTTCAACAAAGTAGGAAATACATTGTTATCTCCTACATTCAATGCCAACAATACATTAAATAAATTCTTTTATTGATGAGGAATTGAAGACAAAACAATTAATTAAAATAAATATTGATTTTACACAAGTTGATATCACGTATTTAAAAGGAAGAATTGAAACAACAGTCTCATGCTAAATTAAAAATTTTATTAGTAAGAACAACCCAAATCAAAGCAAATATACTTTGTATATATAAATTTTGTATAAAACTAGTACTTTCCAGGCATACAAATATATCAAGTCATTCTCATCAATAAAAAATTTTAATTAGAGACTTTTATCCAATTTTTCGTATATAAAATTACGGGTCAAAATTTTATTTTTTTAAAAGGAAGGACTTTATTAAATGAAGTGGGGCTAAATTGTTATAGTTGAAATTAAAATGAAAGAAGTGGGAAAGGAACAAAGACTATTTGAGAGTGAGAGTGAGCGTGAGGAATGGGACAGGCAAAACACAAAAAAGTGCCATGACACTTCTACGTGGGTAGTTGGTGAATCCATCAACATTTGTCTTCTTCCCTTTTCTCATTCAACAACCCTACTCCACCAACTCTTTTTTTTTTTTTTTTCCTTTTAGTATTTTGGCTTAATTTAAGCAACCAAACAAATGTTTTTATTAAAAAAAATATTTATTAATAACCTTGTGTACCATGTTCAATCTATATATAATAAGACCCTTCTAATAAAGAAATTTCATTATATTTATATTCTAAGGTCTTTTGTTGAACTTAGTCAAGCATTTGTGTAATGCGTTACTTCTCAATAAAGGCCCTTCAAGCATTGTGATGTAATTAATGCGTCATATATAAGCTCTTTATTTTTTTTAATTTGAATCAAAATAAAGTCTTCCCAAATGTGTTTTAGATTTTTGCCCCTTTGGCCAACATTGTGTTTTTGGAAGTACTAAGCTATTAATTACTCATCCCGAAGGATTCAATTTGGTACTTAATTTTGGTTCTAAATGTAAAATATATTTCTCATATTTATTAATGTTTTTTAAATTATCTATATTGATAACCTTTAACAAGAATCAAATAAAAGAGGGAGAAATAAAATCGAGGAAGATTGTTAGATGTTTTAGAAAAACGTCATATTAACTAATTTAATTAACTTGTTTAATATAATCAAATTAATTAAGTAGGTCTTATGTTTGGAGGAATAATTAATTTGGGTGAAATTGAAAACAGCCGATTTTTTTAGAAAACAAATAAAGGTAACTGCTTCTTCAAAAACAAGAGGATCTGATTACCTCTCCATCCTATTTATTAGTCAATTTTAAAATTTTTTATGGGAATCAAGAAAATAAATAAATTTTATCAAAACCGTCTAAAAATTTTATAACTTTACATCTGTTAACATATTTTTTTTTCTAAGATAATAGTCTGCAGAACAATAAATAATCAGTAAAACTGTACATTTATATTTTTTAAAAAAATAAAAAAGTAAAACTATACATTCATATAATAAATTTAATAAAGGAAAAATTGGGGGGAAAATTCATTATT
>QFDD01003225.1:0-17174 GCA_006871305.1 Vachellia collinsii | reverse complement strand
CTCCAGCGCACGTACACATATGGCCAATTTGTGCGTGATGCACGTTGGGAACAAAAAGGCAATAGTTGGAAATTGTGCGTCAATCATTCAGTATTTTAAAAAATGAATAGTTCATTTTTCATTATCATAATTTTATATGTTTGTTGTCATAAATTATTTTTTGATAAATTATAGTGATTATCCTATATGTCTATAGCCGTTCATCTATACGGGAGCGAAAATGAAATAAAACTATTATGACTTGGCAAAGGTATGGAGATACGAATCAAAGTCATTGACACTTGTATAAATACAAGGTGTTGGACCAACCCGCTATGAGAAAGTTACATGGATTAAACCATAAGCTAATTTTATAAACGACTGCATTACTGTACTCTTTGGCTTGAAATCATCATGGATTCTTATATGAGAATCGTTTGGTTTTGACATAATCAAAAGTCACTTTTGATTGAGTGATGATATATATTCGGGTTTAGTGAAGTTCATGTAGAGGAATATAAATGTTCATATTCATGATGAATTTATACAAAATAGTCCAACATGATGTGAAATGTTCAGATTCATTAAATCTTAGGTATGTCTAAATTCAATTAATATTCTAAGGAAAATATATATATTTAGAATAATATATATTTTGTGTATATACATTACATATATAGATATGTATATATGTTATATATGATGACGATATAATATTTTGTATTTCTTTTAAGAAATAGATCATTGATTTAATTTAAAAGGATATATTAAATTTTAGATTTAATTTGTAAGAATGATTAAATCTTGATTTAAAATATAGATCTTGAATTTAATTTATATAGATAAATTAAATATTGGATTTATTTTAAAAATAGATCTTGAATTTAATTTATAAAGATAGATTAAATATTGAATTTGTTTTAGAAGATAGGTCTTGAATTTAATTTATAAAGATAGATTAAATATTGAATTGTATAAATTAAATCTTAGATTTAATTTAAAAAATAAATTAAATTTTAATTTAAAATATAGATCTTTAATTTAATTTATAAAAATAGATTAAATTCTTTGTGCGTGATGCACGTTGCCAACAGGGAGGCAATCCCAGCCATACGTTAAATTAAACGAGGTTTAGAGAAACTGTAAAGTGTTTTTTTTTTTTTTAGGCCAATTGTAAAGTGATACAATACTTATAACATGTAGGCTGAGAAAATGATATCATACAGTTACAATCAAATATAATACTAACCCCATATTTATAATGTAAAAGTTAATTAATTTTTATTGGAGAAATTAAAAGAATTAGATACATAATTTAAAATATTTATATTTATTATTATTTTTTTAAAATGATGCATCAAGAGAGTACAAATCCGATGATCTGTTAACAAATGATTCCATGGCACGCAAAAGCCTTGAAGTTGGTGACACGCAAGTCACGTGTCGTGCAGGGCACGTGTGAAATGGGAGGGGTTGTGCGTTAGATTTCTCCGTAGAGATTAATTAATAATAAGCCTTAATTAATGCACAACCCGTTAATCGATTAATTAATTAATTAATTATAAACCTTGAGATGTTTGTGTGTAGAAATTAATTGATTGATTGGAGAGGCGGCAGGCAGGGAAGGCATGGAAAGGAGGGTGTGACCTGTGACGTCCACGCGCTGGTTATGTTATTGGTGGGGACCACTAAATGTAAATGATGGGATGGCCACGCGCGTAAAGAACGTGCTCTTTATTCCCCTCCCATTTCACACGTGCCCTGCAGGACGTGAGTGGTTCCTCCCTTTGTCGTCCATCCATGCATATATGATATTATATCATGTTTAGCTATTCTTTAAAAGTGTTTCTGTTTCTATAAGTACTTTTATACAAATTGAGACAAAACTCCTCTCATATACTTATTTTGAATTGCGTAAAATTACTTTTTAAAAGTTATTCCCAAACATGTTATAAGTAAACTTGTTAGACACTTTTGAAATTAAAAAACCGGATCGGATCGGCCGGTCCGACCAGTGAACAGGTCCATGGTCCAGTCCGATCTAACAAAAAACCGGGGATCGGGTTGACCGGGTCACACACTTTTTAAAATTTTTTTATATGCTTTATTTGCTGTTTTTTTTAAAAAAAAATTTATATGCTTCATTTGCTTTTTTTTTTAAAAAATTATGTTAAGGTCCAATGCAAAAAAATTAATATTAAAAAAGTCTCAAAAGGTTTTTATTAGCAAGTAAAAGAGCACCATTGACAAATGAATGAGTTATCAATAGCAACCTTTAAACCTTTCTGATATTAATTTTCTTATGTGGAACCTTAATGCAATTTCTCTCTTTTTTTTTATTTTTTTTATTAATATTTAGTGACAAAGGGAATAACTGGATGGTGTTTCTTCATTTCCTTTTTTTTTTACTACAAACATGATTTTTTTGACGATTGATTCTTAATGTTTTATGATTGATGAATGAATTTTTATGATGTTTTTTTTATTATGAATGATTACTATTTACAATGACTAAAAGATTTTAACTGATAAAGATGAATATTTTGAAATTAAACATTATTAAAAGTATTATATTTTAATATTATCAATTAAATGTCATTATTTTAATATGGTCGGTCTGATCCCGGTTTGACCACGATGTAACCTATTAGCCTCAACCGGTTCAGTACCCGGTCCGGTTTT
The DNA here is from genome assembly GCA_006871305.1 of Vachellia collinsii. Lineage (NCBI taxonomy): Eukaryota > Viridiplantae > Streptophyta > Magnoliopsida > Fabales > Fabaceae > Vachellia > Vachellia collinsii. The sequence continues at coordinate 14,513 of QFDD01003225.1, read as the reverse complement.
TTGAACCTTGGTATTAAGATCTTACTATGGTCAAAATATACCTTTAGGCTCAAGAACAATTACAAAAGTACCTTCTAATCGCCTTCTCTTCCTTTCCATTCCGACCTTATAAGTTATAAGTCAATTTCTTACCAAATGAACAAACTATATTTTTCTATTGTTGAATGCGTATAGGATGCATATTTGTACATTATTTTGACATTGGAAAATTGTTAAGAAAACAAATTAAAGCAACACTAGATCTAGCTTTTATTTCAAAATTGTCCTGACTTGTAGATTCCATATAAATATAGATCTCATCACTTGTCTACCCCTATGTTGTGCACATGGTAGTTATTATTAGGATTGCCTCCCATAATTTAGGCAAAGTCATTTGGTTACTTTTTTTTTTTAACCAACATTTGGTTACTCAGTTGTAGTTAAGTAGGAAACATAATTGATGAAGTTCTACTACTAGGTTAAATTTAAATTAAATATTGTGGAGCTTAATATATATATCTAGTTATTTTAATGTAATTTTCTATCTTTAAAATTCAATCCCTTGACGTGGTTTGAATATGGTTAATATATCTCGGAATTTATCTTGGAATTTTTTTTTATTTGTAGGCTATAGCATATACATGAAGTAACCGGAATATGGTTAAAGAACAATAAAATGGAACTGAATTAAACAAAGCAGATCATTGTCCAGGCGTTAAAATGTAGTTACAAAAGAACTGCAAGGCAAAAATGTAAATAAATAAGGCTAAAAAGTAAAGCTTGATCCTTTCATGTTTGTATGGAGTTTTACTTCTCCTTGCAAATCACATATTTAAGCCATATATTCTGTTCACAAATCTCGTTCTTCTCTTCAACATATTTATAGCTTTAGTCATGGTTACTCGAAAAGAAGAGTCTGAAGGAGAAGCTCAAGTGGCCAAAGCTCAAAGTTTTTCTTTTATAATCTCACTGCCCCCAAACTGGGTATTATTGTTTCTTGGAGAAATACAAAGATGAGGAGAAGTAAAGGATGCTTGTGCATATGTGTGTTTTTGTTACAACCAAGCATATAAACAATATTTTAATTAGGGTTAATAAAATTTTTCACCCCTATGGTTTAACCTTATTTTAGTTTTAGTCATTCAAATTTCATTTTATTTAAAAATTGATTTCTATAATTTAATAAAAATTTAGATAATTTTGATCCTGGACCCATGATTTGAAATTTGAGGGATAAAATCTAAAATTAGGGCAAACTTGTGTGCTAGAGAGTCAAATTGTGAGACAAAATCCCTATTTAATATAAATGACTTAATTTTAGAAAATTTTGGGATTTTGTAATGATGAAAAGGGACTAGATTATAAATAAAGGTTATTAGAAGGACAAAAGAGTGTTTTCCCTCTCCCTCACTCAAGTCATGTGTTGAACCCTCTTCCTTTTTACTATAACCCATCTGTTTCTCCTCTGTTTCATTTCGGCAAACCGCAAAACGAAACAGAGAGCTTGAGAGTGAGAACGAGAAGGTGAAGGTCCAGAGCAATCGGTAGTCGAGTGCATAGCCGGAGAAGTAAGGCCAAAAATTCACATGCAAGCCTTGATTCTGGTTCAGGTAAGCCTCATGAACCTTCCTCAACCCTCATATTCTTCCATCTTTGCTCTTGGTTTTCATGGGGTTGAGCCAAGATTGAGAAAAAGATTTTCACCGATTAAATCAAGCCACGAACAAGATTACAGCTTCCTTGAACTGATTTAATCGTTGCACGCACGATTTTCATCACCTTCTTAGGACTCAGTGAACATGTTCACTGTTCATGTGAACTTTGCTTCGTCTTTTCACATTTTTGGCCGAGAAAGGAAGAATATTTCCGATTAAAGCTTAATAAGGGTGTCTGGAAGTGGTTAAGAATTGAAATAGGGGTCTGCATGTCGATTTTGTCTCTGAGTTGTTAAGCTGAAATTAGAGTGTTGGGTCTCTGTGAAATTGCTCTGGGTGTCTTCACAACCTATAGAAAAAGGAATTAAGGGAACTAAGGCTATCTGATATATAAAAATGTGTGTGTGTGTGTGTGTGTGTATAGGGTTTTCTGGAAGTTGAGGCAGAGGAGGATTTAGGCTGTTAAATAAGCTAGGGAGTATAAGTGTGAAAGAGAGGGTTAGTCATAGTTGTGGAGCTGAAATCTCGATTCATTTAAGGATTTAGTCAAGGAAAAAGCTTATGCTATTTATTAGCCTATGAAAATGTCATCAAATATTTGGTGAGATGATTATGGGTAGCATGTTGCAGGAAGAAGCTAATTAAGAATTTGATGTTAATGTCGGTTGAATTTAACCGATTATTCCAAAAAGGTAAAGGATATTTGAGTATGAGGTATTTGAATGATTGATTAAAGCTATAAACTGAATTAAAAATTGAAATTTGGGTTGAAAGGTGAAATGCTGTAGCGTTTGTCATTGTTTCTAGCAAAGTTATGAATTGTTGAAGAAATTAAGAAATTGAGAATAATTTAGTGTCCTTAATGTTGTTTGGTGGTGGATTACTTGAGAGTTATAGCTGCCACTATCCTTTTGATGAATAAGTATTTTGATTCTAGAATTGGGTAAGTTCGTACACTGATTTTTTTATTCTAGAATTGGATACAAACTTTAAATGGTAATCTTCTTTGATTGAGGATGCAAAGAACTTTACATGGAGATTGAAAACACTGCAATTGAAGTTATGTGGAATAAGTTATGATTTTTTTGTAAAGTTTTGGAAATTCAAAAGTTAAGAAAAAGGATTGCTTGGATAATAGTATAAATAAGAAAGAAATCAACTATAAAGAATTTTTTCCTTCCTTTATGAATGGATAAATAACACTCCTTAAATGAGAAGTAAAGAAGATTAAATAAATTAAAGAGGTAGAAGTGGAAATGTGAGAGAAATTTGAGCTAAAAACTCTCAATAAATATATAATTAATGTAATATTATACGTATATGTTTTTAGGATTCGACATATGTTTTAGTACCTTAAGGAAGACTAGAAAAGAAAATACAAAAGAAGATAACCAAGAAAAAAAGGAGACATGTATGTGTGGCCAAGTATGGCTTGGGGAGGGGGGGGGGTGTGTGTATTTATAAATATGTAAAAGTACTTATGGGATCGAAAGGAGAAGTTCTCTATAGAGAGGAACCGGAATCCTCAAAGAACTATAGGCGAGTGCCATCATTGGTTAAAAAGAATATAATATTATACTTATAAGCTTAATTTTACATAATAATGTGAAAATAGGTTGAAAATAATAAATAAGTTAACCCAAAAGTTTCATGGTCAAACTAGCTCTTTGGGATAACTGTTGAGAATGTGTATTCTTGGTATGGAGAAGGTTAATACAAGAAGTCCTTTAACATAATTAACTTTTGAAAGGTGCAAAAGAAGAAACTATCTTTCTTTTATATATTTCTTAGCATAGTTGAAAGTGCCTTGATAAATGATGTTATATTTTACTCAGTTAATTAAATTAAAACCAGTGTTTTGCCATCTATAAGCACTGAAATTGCTTATTTTTCCTATCAGAGAGAACTGTTATATATTTCTTGGCATAATGCATTATTCCATGAATTAATATCTGGCATTCATTGTGGAATCACTTAAGAAAGATGCTAAGTGTAAACTTAGAAGATCCCATAGTTGAATGTGGTGGAAGCTTGCATTTGCTCCTTAAACTTGCACTACTTGATTTTCATAATGTTATTTTGGAAGATTAATTATTGACTTGTAAACTAAAAGGTTTAGGTGAGAATATTTGATCAAAGATTGAGGCTGAAGAGTGAATGAGGAAAAATAATAATAATAATAATATTTATTGTTAGACGATTGAGGTTGAATGTATGAATAAAGTGGATTGATATTGGTAATTGTTTTCCGCTTTTGCTGTTGAAATGGTTATAGTTTACTTTTGCCCACGCTGAAATGGTTATAGCTTGTAAATAATATAAAAAAAGAAGAAGAAAAAATTCTTTACGGTTATATGAAAAAAAGCAACAAATACAATGGTTCTGGAAAAAAAATATACATGACTGACAATTTTTTTTTTTTGTTTTACATAAAAGTTACAGAAAACCGTCTAGTAAAACATAAAATAACCTATAAGTATGAAATTTTCTATAATAATAACGCATGCATATATTGTCTGTGTTCTAACATAATTTCTTATATAATTATCTGTCTTATAAAACAGGCATGCGCAAACGTTTCCTTCACAAATATTTGTCTTTCTTCAATTTGGGAGGAATGAGATTAAATCTCAGCAGTAACAATATCCATTTCAACCACCCAAGTCATGTTCCAATCATTGTAAATTAGAAGACAAAGACCTGCCGTGACATTCAATACTTCATTTTCCTTTTTCATTTTGACCAAGTAATTTTTGGAAGATTCCAATATTCTCCTTGCCCTTTTTGCCTTCATCATCATGCTTCTTGGGCCTAAAGAGGTTTTCATCTTCTCCTGTTGGATGATAACTCTTTCTATTTGGGCCTTTAATCAAATTTTAAGGGGAAAAGAACTTTTAATTTCCTAAGTGTAAGTTTAAATTAATTTCTTTGAAAGAATTACGTAAAAAGAATTTTATCTCAACTTATGTAAAAACATTTTATAAAAAATAAAAAAAATAGGTAAAATAATTAACCCTAGCCTTTAACATATATTTCTAAGTTCTAATTAATTTATTCAAGGCTTTATGCATACTATGTACCAAGGAAAGCTAGATATTTCTTTCTCCGCAACACTTATTAAAGGTCTTAGCACAATTGTACCAAAAAAAAAAAGGTCTTGAGAATAACTTGGGCATCCTTTCACAAGACATAAAATACTTTATAGCTTATTTTAGAAAAAATATGGGAAAATTAGTCTTTTGTTCCTTAACTTTTGACTCAGTTATAATTCAGTCTCTGAACTTTAACTCAGTTCTTGAATTTTGACTCGCTGCAATTCATTTCTTATAGTTTTAACTATTTTACAATTTAGTTCCTAACATTTTATTGTATTTATGATTTATTTTCTAAAATCTAGGAACTAAATTGTAAAATGGTTAAAACTATAAGGATTGGGTTGCAGTGAGTCAAAATTCAGAAATTTAGTTACAACCGAGTCAAAACTACGGGATTGAGTTGCACCGAGTTAAAGTTCAGGGACTGAGTTACAATAGGGTAGAAAGTCGAGAGACCAAAAGATTTATTTTCCCAAAAAATATCTATACACAAATGCCCAATTTTTTTTGTATTTACAATTCAACCCTGGAAAATCTTTTACAATTTGTTGAGTGACATTTCACTGTTCCTTATTTATATTCCAGCTATTCCATGTATCACCGTTTCTAATTTAGACTATCTAGGTAGCTTTCAATTTATAAAAAAAAATTAAGGACATTACACTTAAAAAGTCATCTGACACTTAAATTAAAATCCGGAGGTATTATATATATTGACCAGAAACAGCAGAAGCACCCTATGTGGTATTGTTTGGCTCAGGCAAAGACATAGTAAGTGACTTCTGTCGAAGTTCCAACAGGGTAAGGGACTTCTTGTTTGTGATGCAGAACATTAATAATCAATCAGAACAAAAACATAAACTATTTCTCACGTGGTGATGGCTCTATATTTTAGTTGTTTTTTGGCAACAAACAGCTTTGCTTAAAGGGCTAGATAGGGGTGAACAGAAATCCTGTGATATGATCTAATCCAGTCCAAATATAACTCGGGAGAAAGAGGTACAAGCTGATGAGCACCAACATATGCCACTTGGTGTTCTCTCTACTCTTAAGAATTTACTTGTGGATGGAAAGGTAAATAAATTTAAAGTATATATACAAATCTTTTTGCAATTTTACCCAAAAGAATGATCATATTTCCAGGTAAAAAAAAATTTAGATAAAAAAATTTATAAAATTACAATGAACTAATATTTTTATTATAATGAACTAATATTTTTATAAAATTATAGAAATATTAATTTAATAGTTTTTATTTTTTAAAAATATTATTTTTAGATAAAAAAATTATTTTTAATACAAAATTTTAGAAATAAAATTTAAAATAAATAATTTTTAAATAATTTAAAATTAAAAAAAATCATAACCTTTAGCGGTGACAGAAAATGTCGTCGTTGAAGGTATTAAATTTTTTTAAAAAAATTAAATAATTAATTTACCTTTCCTGAATGTATTAAATTTAAAAAAAGTTAAATAAATATTTTTTAAATAATTTAAAATTAAAAAAAAATCATAACCCTTAGCGGTGACAGAAAATGTTGTCCCTGAAGGTATTAATTTTTTTTAAAAAATTTAATAATTAATTTTTAAATAATTTAAAATTAAAAAAATCATAACCTTCAGCGGCTATAGAAAGTCTTTTCATTGGCGACTTATTTTTGTCATCGCTGAAACCTTCAGCGACGGAACTTTCAACTATAACTCTTTTGTCGCCGCTGAAAGGCTTTCAGCAGCGACTTTTATAGTTGTTGCCGCTGAAAGTCAATTTTTTTTTGTAGTGACCGGAAGGCTTTCGATCACTTTCCCCTCCGGCGTTTGTGATTTTTTGGTGCTGAAGTGAGAAGTGAGAGCTTGTGTGATTCTCTTCTTCAAATCGATGCATACGAGTTCAAGAATGAAATTGTGAGGATGAAGGTAATGGTGACAGAGGACGGCCAACGATGTTCCAAATTCACATCTACAACGGATGACTTAGGATCTTCTGCCCCGGCCCCCTTCCGCCCCCTTCTATTACAACAATCTATGGGTTCCAATGATTCTTGGATCATGACGTAAGATCTTCAAATCAAGAATTTGATTGAGATTATCAAAGGTCGATTTTATTTTGAATGAGCGTTTGCCCTTGCTGTTCTGTTTCATTTTGCCAGTGGAAAATTGTCCGATGAAAGGTTGCAGGCCATAGATGCAAAGGGAAGGTAAGTTTTTTTTTTTTTTTTTGTTGAGGGTCCGTTTTAATATAATCATATTAAAAATACATATTTCATTCAAAATTTATATCCCACTTCTGTGGTCATACCAAATGATCTTCACAATTATATTTATACTTTCACTTCCATTTCCAATTCCACTTCCTTAAAAACTTTTCCATTGTACCAAACGGGGCATGAGAACTTGAGAGTGAGAACAAGAAGGTGAAGGTCCAGAGCAATCAAAGGAAGTTGAGAGCATGGCTGGAGAAGGCCACAAATTCACATGCAAGCCTTGATTCTGGTTCAGGTAAGCCTCATGAAATTTCTTCTATACTCAGATTTCTCCATCTCTACTATTTGGTTCTGATGGCTTGAGTCAAGATTGAGAAGAAGTAAGATTTTCACCGATTAAATCGAGCCACCGAACATGATTAAAGCTTCATTAAACTGATTTAAGCTTTGCATGCACGATTTTCATCACATTCATAGAATATAAACCCAATACCCTACGTGATCATTGTTATGTGAACAGTGCTTCTTCGTTTCACATTTTTGGCCGAGAAAGGAAGAGTATTCCCTATTAAACCTTAATGAGGGTCTGCATGCGTCGACTTTGTCTCAGAGTTGATAAGCTGAAATCAGAGTGTTGGGTCTCTGTGTAATTGCTCTCGGTATCTACACAGCCTAAAGAAAAAGGAATTAAGGGAAGTAAGGCTATGTAAAATATAATTATATATGTGTGTGTCTGTGTGCGTGTAATGGGTTTTCTGGAAGTTGAGGCAGAGGAGGATTTAGGCTGTTAAATAAACTAGGGAGAATAAGTGGTGAAAGAGAAGGTTAATCATAGTTGTGGAGCTGGAGTCTCAATTCTTTTAAGGATTAAGTCAAGGAAAAAGCTTCAGCTATTTATTGGCCTATGAAAATGTCATCAAATATTTGGTGTGGAGATTATGGGGTAGCATGTTGCAGGAAGAAGCTGATTAAGAATTTGATGTTAATCTCTGTTGAAGTTAACCGATTACTAGGAAAAGGTTAAGGATATTTGAGTAGGAGGCATTTGAATGGTTGATTAAAGCTATATACTGAATTAAAAATTGAAATTTGGGTTGAAAGTTGAAATGCGATAGTGTTTGTCATTGTTTCTAGCAAAGTTATGAATTGGTCAAGAAATTAAGAAATTGAGAATAATTTAGTGTCCTTAATTGTTGTTTGGTGGTGGATTATTTGAGAATTATAGCTGCCACTAGTTTTTTGAGGAATCAGTATTTTGCTACAAGGTAAGTAAATCTAGTTGTGTAAGTCCGTGAAGTATCAAGAATTTGAAAACAAAAATGATTGAGTTTTTAAATCTGAGTAGATATCTTTGAGTGAGTTATACACTGGTCAAATGATTTTTATTGACCATGAAATTTGGGAAATAGATAATACTCATAATAACCTTTAAAATGAATCATAAAATAAACCATTAAAGAATTGACATGTGCTTGACCCTAACCCTAGCTCAAGCAGAAAATGTGCTTGACATGTATGGCCATCCACTTGTGCCTGGTAAGCAATACCACATTCTAGATGCCACAAACACTGCTCGCGGAATTCAAACCGAACAAACCAGGGACGATACCTGTTGCCCGATTTCAGTGATAGTCGGCGCCGATGCTAAGAAGGTGATTTTTCATTCGGAAGACGAACATGCAGAAAGCATCAAGTTGGAAGAAGCTTTGGATATTGAATTTGCTGAGATTTCTCAGTGTGCAAAATCAGGCAATTGGAGTGTAGAATATCTTAGTAAGAAAGAGTACCCGGTGGTGATTGGTCCACCTGCCGGAGCTATCTCCTTCCCTGGTGTGTTCTTCGTCACCAAATCTGAGGATCTATCCAATGCCTATTATATTGGCTTCAAATTTGAAGGAAAAGTCGTTTCCACAAATAACACGAAATGCCATTAGAGTTCTCCCCTTGCCAGGCGCATGGGAGTGTGAGATTCTCTCTGTGGAAACACGTGAGAGTGAGTTGGGTATAACGGTTTTTTGGTGGGAAGAGAGTGGTCCTAGGGCCTGGAGGTGACTGGAGGTGGAAGAGTCGACTGGAAGTGGCCGCCTAGAGACAAAAATGGCAGTGCCAAGTGAAGTAGATAGCGAATTTTAATTCAAGAACCACTGATATGGAAGAACGATACAACGGAATGGACGTTGATTGGAAAGATACTATCGGAAAAGGAAGTTAGTAAGAATGCCGTGGAAGCAATAGTTAAGAAGGCATAGAATCTACAAAATGGCTTAGATGTAACGATGATTACAAAAAATGCTTTCCTATTCAAATTCTCAGCAGAAGTGGAATACAACAGGATACTAAGAGGTCGACCATGGTCGATCAATGGACAAATGTTGAATCTCGTCGAGAGGCAAAAATTAACTTCGATGGAGAACTATGATTTTGGCAAATGTCCGATATGGATCTAGATGCATGGAATGCCACTGGAAGGAATGAACCTAGTGAATGCGACTAGAATTGCTAGCAGAATCGGAGAGGTGGCCATTGTGGAGGATCCAAATCACAATAACCGTATGCTTCGTAATTTTATGCGTGTTAGAGTGATCATAGATCTCAGGAAGCCTTTATTAACTGGATTATGGATTCCTAAACCGGGCGAAGAGAACATATGGTTGTCAATCAGGTATGAGAAACTACAAGACTTCTGCTACAAATGTGGATCTATAGGACATGATTTTCGTACCTGCACTTTGCCAAGACTAATGGAAATTACAGATCCTACGAGTCCTAGATATGGAAGTTGGACTACAACAGAGCAGGTTAAAACCTGGGAAGAGGCTGTGGTGATAGTGAAAGAGGGATGGAAAGAAGTAAACATCAAGTGGAAACGTTAGATGGAAGAGGCAAGGGCGAGAAGTACCTTTATAGATACTAGAATCAATGATATCTTCTCTATTAAGTCAAATATAGAGAATAGTATGGGGAAGGTGACTCCAAAGCAGAATGTGAAGAATATCCTGTCTGTTAAAGGAAAAGGAATAGAGCAAAGGTGCATGATTCCAGATGATCATACTGGGGAAAACACAATGAAGAACCCAGAAATGACTAATGATCAGGGAACAAAACCAAACATCTACAAAAAGGCAAAGGAGAACATAAGGAGGCCCTCAGTTGACAACCAAGATAGTCACTATAGTGGGGAATGCAGCTACAGAGTGGAATTACCTTCAGATGATGAGTCTGATAAGAAAGCACTGGTTCCTTATGTGGGGAAAAGCTTAGAGGAAGTCACTGAAGAAATGAGCAACCTAAGAATAAAGAGAGGAGCAGAGGAAATGTTAGAGGCTGTAACTCAAAAAAAGAGAAGGATAGAAAATGTGGAAAAAGATTAGTAAAAAATAATTACAATCTTTGCTGAAAACCTCAGAAAAATGAAGGCAAAAGTCAGGAAGAACAACCTGGTGGGAAGAGCAAGACCAGAAGTGAATAGAAAGGAGAATGGCAAAAAGAACAGTGGAAGAGGAAGAAAGAGACTAGTATCTGAAGGCATGGGTGGCTGGCCTCAAATAGCCCCCATGGAGCCATGAAGCTAATATCATGGAATTGTCAAGGTTTGGGGGTTGCCTTGACAATTAAGAATCTTAAAGAATGCAATAGAAAATACAAACCCTCAATAGTTTTCTTAATGGAAACTAGATTGACTGGTAGAAGATTGAAAAGAATTAAAAGAGCTTGTGGACTAGAGAAAGAGCTCTATGTGGACCCAAGAGGAAAATCGGGGGGATTGGCACTGTGGTGACAGGAAGGAATTACAATGGAGTTCCTCTATCAGTCAAAGAATCTGATACATGCAAGAGTGCAATCAACTGTAGAAAGTATCCCGAATTATATAACATTTGTCTATGGAGCACTAAGAGAGGAGGATAGGGAGATAGTGTGGAGAAGGCTAAGGGACTTAGCAAGGGGAGTAGTGGGAGCTTGGCTGTGCATAGGTGATTTTAATGAAGTTGGGGCTCCATCAGAAAAAGAAGGAGGCAGACCTGTACCTATCAGGAAAGTGCTAAAGTTCCAAAAGTTAATCGATGATTGTGGACTGATAGATCATGAATTCAAAGGAGCAAAGTTCACATGGAGCAACAAGAGATTAGGGGATGCCAATATAAAAGAAGGAATTGACAAAGGCTTTGGAAACATCACCTTCAAAGAAGAATTCAGTAGAGCTCAAGTTCTCCACACAGAACCAATTGGTTCTGATCATCATTTAATAATAGTTGATTGCTACTACAAGGAGGAATGGACTCCAAAAATGTTCAAATTCAATGCAGCTTGGGCAAAGCATGAACAGTTTAGAAGTATTGTGGGGAAATGGTGGAATAAGGCAGTGGAATATAGGGGTACCTGAATTGATGAATTCAGAAGAAGACTAAACAGATGCAGAAGAATATTATTGGAGTGGAGCAAAAAAGAATTTCCAAACAATAAAAAGGTGATTGAAGAATTGAGAGGAAAACTGGATGCTTGCCATGAGGGAAGATGGACAAAAGAGAAAGCAGCTGAGGTTGAACAGCTACTAAAAAGAATTGAGGAGGCATGGGACAGGGAGGAGATATTCTGGTGGCAGAAGGCTCGGTTAAACTGGATCAAGTATGGGGACAAAAACACTAGCTTCTTCCACAGCACAGTTATTTAGAAAAGATCAAGGAATAAGGTGTTGAGGTTAAAGGCAGACGATGGTACGTGGCTTGAAGAAACTAGAAGAATCAATGAAGCTTTTGAAAAGTACTACAAAGAACTTTTCTCTGCGAAGGATACCGAGCAAACAGAAGAAACCCTTAGCTACATCAATAAGGGTGTGACTGAAGAGGAAAACATGTTGTTGACAAAACGAGTCTCGGAAGATGAAATAGAAGAAGCAGTATTTGACTTGGGTGCCACAAAAGCCCTAGGACCAGATGGTTTCACTGGAATGTTCTACCAAACTGCCTGGATTGAAGTGAAGGAATCTGTTTGTGGAATAGTGAAGGCATTTTTTTTGAAGAAAATGCTAACCTTAAAAGCATAAACATGACACAAATTGTACTGGTGCTGAAAGTAGACAAACTAGAATCAGTGACTCTCTACCGTCCTATAGGTTTATTCAATGTATCATATAAGATCATTACCAAAATCATGACAAAAAGGATGAGAAACCTGATGTGCAAATACATATCTGAACAACAAAGGGTCTTTGTGATTGGCAGACTACTCCAGGACAACATAATAATTGCTCATGAAGCTTTCCAATACCTAAAAAGAAAGAAGACAAGCACTAGATGTGACTTGGCCCTGAAAATTGACCTAAGCAAGGCATATGACAAGGTAGATTGGAATTTCTTGATGAATGTCATGCTACGCATGGGTTTCTGCAGCAAATGGGTTAAATGGATTATGGAATGTGTAACCTCAGTAGAGTTTGACCTGTTAGTTTCAGGGAAGAAGGTAGCAAAGATTAATCCTGGGAGGGGCATTGGGCAAGGAGACCCACTGTCCCCTTACCTATTCATCATCGTTGCAGACGTCCTCTCCTTGATGATACAATTCCACATTGATAATGGAGATTTAAAAGGTGTAAGGTTGTCAAAAGGGGGACCCATAATATACCATTTTTTTTGCAGACGATGCTCTCTTCTTCTTAAGAGCCCAAAGAGAAAACTGCATAGTAATAAGGAAAATATTGGAACAATTCAGTAGAGCTTCAGGGCAAGAGATGAACTTAGATAAATCTTGCATATTCTTCTCCACAAATGCGAGTGTTGCTGTGAGAGATGAAGTGGAGGAGGCGTTGGGGGTACGGGCAACTAATGAGCCTAGCAAATACCTTGGTTTGCCACTGATTTGGGGAAGACCAAAAATAGCTGCCCTTGCTTTTGTGAAAAGCAAAATTCAGAAGAAAATGCAAGGGTGGAAACAGAAGCTCCTATCCATTGCTGGAAAAGAGGTTTTGATAAAAGCGGTAGCTAACTCTATACCGGTTTATCCTATGTCATGTTTCCTTTTCCATATGAAATTGCTGCAAGGAGATTGATAGCCTATTGTCTGAATTTTGGTGGGGACAGAATGTGAAGGTGGTGGCAGTAGAATCCATTGGAAAAATTGGGAGGCAATGACAGATGTAACAACCCAAAATTTGGCTTATGTAATATAAACTGTAAATCATACTTTAGGAAGCCAATTACAAAATTTTGGATAAGTATGAATAAAGTTTTGGGACAAAAGTTGTTTAAGGGAATAATTTTATTTTTAAGAAAATTTGAGAAAAATAAGTATAGAGTTAAAAACTTTATTAGAAAAATCATTCTACATATTAAAGGATCAAATTTTAGGGAAAGTTACTTATTGAAGTATCTTATAGTATTTTGTGCATTGGAAAAGGAAAGGCAAATACAAAAGAAAAGGAAAGTATCAAAAAAAAGTGAATAGTAAAAATAAAATAATATAATAATATATTATATTATAATATATATTATTATATTATTATGGTGGAGGAGTCACGGAGAGGAAAGGAGCAAGATAAGTCAAAAAAAACAGAGAGAGAGAGAGAAGTGTCGGCAAGAGAGAGAGAAAGAAAAAAAATAATAAAAAAATAAAAGAGGGGACAAGACGGAGGAAAATGAAGAAAAGAAGGAAAAGGAAATGAAGGAAAGAAATGGAGGACGCACGCTATATAAACCATGCATTATCTCCTTCTCTGCAATCTTAGCAGAGTCGTGAAGGAGGAGGGAAGGAAGAGAGAAGGAGGAAAACATCTTGATTCCAATATTTTGGGATAATTTAGGTAACTAAAATCCCTTCTTTTCAACAAACTTCCTTCATAAAGTTTGTTCTATATATTTTTATCTTTCTAATAGTAGTAATTTCAATCTGATTAGAGGAAATTTTTAAGGTTAGTATTTTGAGAAGTTTTGAGTTTTGATAATATAAGACTACAGTGATGTAGAAGAATTTTAATAGATAATTTTAAACAGTTTGAAAGTTGGTAATTACAAATATTGGTTTATTCCTATGAGCTATATAGATACATGCATATGTATCTGTATATATAAATGTGTATTCTGAAAATTTAGAATTGAGTATATACACATGCAAAAATCATTTGAAGTTGTTGTTCATAGAAAAATTAAAGGTGCTAAGTAGTTGTTATTAGCAAGGTTATAAAATGTCTATGGGACATTAAAGATAATTTTTGTGCATATGGGTATGTACAAATATGTCAAATGGTGCACGTGGTAATATTAAAGAATTTGAGTGGACTTTTAACAGCTCAAATAGTCGTGGTTGACTATGAAATTTGGTATACTCATGAGTTTTAAAATGAGCACTAAGATGCATTATTTGGATAAGTTACAAGTTGCGAACTAATAAGGTTTGGTTTTGAAATATGGAAAATATGAAAAGTTGCTTAACAAGTTGCAACTTTTGAGCATTTATTTAAGGAATATTTATTGACTATCTTTAGTGAATAGTAATATTCATTGAAAGAATATATAGAAAGTTTCGCATAGAAGCTGAAATTATTGTATTTGGAATTTTATGGAATAAGTTATGATTTTTCAAAATTATTGAAA